>NW_011929582.1:12262-31014 GCF_000187915.1 Pogonomyrmex barbatus | reverse complement strand
TCATCATCCAATAACTCCTGCAATTGCTCGTCTTCGCATTTTTGTGGTCTACCAGAGCGCTCACTGTCTTTCACATTGAAATCATCACTTTTAAATTGTCGAAACCATGTCTCACATGTTCTAATCGATGGAGCGTGTTCACCATATGTTTCTACCAGCAAACGATGACTTTCAACAGCCTTTTTCTTTTGATTAAATAAAAAAAGCAATGCGTGCCGTAAATGTTCTTTTTCAGGCACAAAACTCGACACGATCACTGAACGATAAAACAAAGACGCTAGTTTTTGGCGGACTCAACTTGTGTGTGTTTGTAGTTTTAAATGTCAGACGAACAAAATGATGTATGTGTCAAATTAATACGCTGCGTACTTTTCGCTGGCGACATCTCTTAGTTAAACCAGAAAAAACTTATGCATACACCTGGTATTTATCATATCTTTATGAAAGAAAGCAATATATGTAATTATAAATAAACTTTAAATTAATAAACGTAGATGTTCTATAATTAAAAATAACTAATATGAAAGTTGGAGATACCTGTTTTATTAATAATCTAATTCTTATCGTACATTTGGATTTTGTAATGTCACATATTTGCTGTGCATTAAAATGTTTTAACAAATCCAATGCCGGATATACACTAGTACGATTTCTCAAAGAAGATGAAAAATCGAAAATATGGTCAGAAAATATGGTCGAAAATATGCTGCTTTAGGTGAGAATTCCAAACGTTCTTTGGAAAATCTTAGATTATACAAAATAAGTGTTTATTGTAAAAATGCTGTGCAGAATACAAATAAAAAAAGTATTTCTCCATTTAAAGTTTTCTCCATTTCAGGTTCACTTTGAGCCATCCGATTTATTGGTAGTGGGTAACCGAAAAGAAGTAAGGAAAGACACGTTACCATACCATCGCTTAACAACGATGATCGTGGGGCGGGAATATCTTACCGCGCGCTTGCATTTGCCAGTAGGCCGGGCTAATATGGTGATTTTTAAGAATTAATAACTCGTTAATAATTGCGAAAATTGCAAAATGGTAGAGGACTTTTCAACTCAGTTTAGCCCGCTCTATCTACACACGAAAATAGTTGCTCTGGGATCTGTATATTTATAATATAAAAATAATAATATAAAAAAAACATAAAAAATTATGAACGATTGTTGAAGAATACAGAACATAAAAGAATTTGCAGAACATAAAAAAATATAGTTCAACATAATAAAAAGAAAATAAAAAAGAAGCAAAATATTAAAAAAAATAAAAATACAAATTATTACAAAAATTTAAAAAGTTAATTGTTACAAAATAAAGTGAGTTTGGTCAATCGATGACGTTGACTAATTGAACTAATTTCCTTATTCATTTATTCGAGTATGAAAACATTTTTATTATTAAATATTGCCTACATATCGCAGTTATTAGTTGAATACGATGTGGAGTATCTATTCCAATTTCTAATTCGTCGAAACATTTAGTATCTAATGTAAATACATTTGTATGTAATACAAATTTTCTTGTTACTCTACTCTAATAACAACTTTATTGTATTGTTACGTCCGCGGCGGTCACTTCTCATGCACTCTTTCACGACGCGTGCTCACATGATTCGAAGGAAACTATGCTTGGCAACACTTGAACAACAACTTGAACAACTTTTTTTAAAACATGTAGACTTTATTTTAAACAGAGCAATTATAGAAATTCAACGGACACATGTCCGTTGGTCTCGTCGCCGTGCAGAACAACCGACATAAACAACACTTCGTTGCCTCAGAGAGCGCTTTTTCTCATCCCTATTCAACGTTTCCTCTTTTGACTGCAATAAAACTCTCTTTTTTTTGCAGCTCTCAGGACACCAGGTTCCAGGATATTCTCCTGCTCTACCCTGAGCTGCTACTACAGGCTACCGGGCTTCGTCCTCCTGGTTCCAAAATATAGGAAATTCCCCAATCAACGACCTCTAGAAAGGTGGCCCGTCTTCCTGCCGTCGATTTCAGGACTATACTTCCTAATTTCCGATCTCTCTTCCCGAGACCTGTAGCTCTTTCCTTGGAGAAAATATCTTGCGAGCTTCTTTCTTCTTCCAGAGATTTACAAGCTTCTTTCTTCTGGAAGGAAAAAGATGACTTTTTCTCCATTCCGAGAACGATGTTCGCCTCTTCTTTCCGGAACATTCCTCTTCATTTTCGGACAAGGGGGAGGGGAAATGACTTCCAGGGATTCTACGTGCCTCAACACTCCCCAAGTCCCTGCCGCGGCATTTGCCCTATGTCTCTTGGAAAAATTCTGGTTCAAAAAACCGAGAGTGAGGCAGTATTCTCTTCTTCAAGCAAGTTCCAGTGCAAGATGTTCTGAATATTCAGATAGAAGTTCCTAAAGATTCTTCTTTTAGTCCGGATGACCCCTTCCAAGATAATTTTCGCTGAATCCGCTTCTTGCCTTAAAATAAATTAATTTACGCAGCAATAAAGAACATAACTTTAAAAATAATTTAAAGATCTCTCAGTCCAACACAATTCATATAGGTTCCGCTTTCCCCTACAAAATAAACTAAATCTCTCCTAACTGTCTCTCAGAAAAATGAGCTAATCTATCCACATGAATTATTTTTTTCCTAGGTGACTTTGCCTAGGTTTTTTATTTTTGCCTAGGTGACTTTTGTATACAGAAGGCAACATCACTGAGTTTCTTAATTATTACGTAGGGTCCCTCCCAGCTCCTTGCTCTGCAATTTGGGAGCTCTTCTTCTCCTTCTTCGAGGATTGAAGAATCACAGCTTTTGTCCTTCTTCAAAACGAATTTGTCGAGCCTTCCGATCATATCAAATTTTGGGTCGAGACGACTTAATCTCTATCCTTTCTCTAGCCAAATTATGGATATGCTCAAGCTTTCCTCTGAGCTTCCTAATATAATTATCCACTGAACCACTTTCCTGCACTTCTGGAGAATTCCCTCTCAACAGGTCCACTAGTAATCTAAGATCCCGGGCAAAGTACATTTCTGCACTTCCGTAGTTTTATGTTTCGAAGATCTATATGCCATCAAATATAAAAGAATCCAACGATCCCAATCTTTCTGATTTTCGGAATAAATAAATTTAGCTAAATAATTCGTTATTGTTTGATGCTGACGTTCTACTTGCCCATCCGACTGAGGATGAAGAGCAGTGGTTCTCGTCTTTCTAATTGCGAGCAAGTGTGTCAGCTCCGAGAACATCTTCGATTCAAAATTTCTTCCCTGATCTGTATGGATTTCTAACGGTATTCCATATCTTGAGATTATTTGATTTACGAAAATCTCTGCCACAGTCTTCGCTCTAACATTCTTCAATGGGGACACTTCTATCCATTTAGAGAGGCAATCTACAACTTCAAGAAGATATTTATTCCCTGAATGACTCGAAAAGAGTCATCTTAAAACATCCATCTGTATTCTTTCAAAAAGAGAATCAACATTATAACTTGTAAAAGCGATTTTCCTTTTCTAGGAGGGCCCTTCCTGAAAACAAACCTCACAGAACTTATACCAATCCTCTACGTTTCGTTTGCATGAGGCCCAATAAAATCGCTTCCGAATTTTATCCAACATCTTGTTTACATTAAAATGTTCTCCGGTCGAAGCAGCATGAGCTTCCTTTAAAATGTGCTCAATCCGTTTTTGAAGAGCAATTAGCTGAAGAATGCTTATCTTTAAATTCGGAGCTTCTCATTTCTTGTAAAGAACTCCATCTTTTAAAACAAGGGCATCCCAATAATTCCAATAAATTTTCGTAGGAGTGCTCCTAGAAACAATCTCTGTCCAAGGAGGGCGGTTCCCTTGCCTCGATAGATGATTCCTAAGTTCAAATCCTCTTCTTGATGCTTTCTTCATTCTTCTAAATTTTCTCCTTCAAGGACCAGACATATCCAATATTCTTCTCCTCTTTAGCAGCTTCCTTTAACTCCATCTTAGCACAATAATTACATTTGGTCACTTCACAATGTCGCCTTGATAACTTATTGATATTATTGTGAGCCTGACTTTTACGATAAATAACTTCAAACTCAAATGCAATCTTTCAAGCCAACGTGCCAAATGTTCCTCCAAATTCTTGAAGGACAATAGCCATTTAAGCGAAATGTGATCGGTTCGGAAAAACTTTCGCCCATAAAGATAATGGTGAAAAGATTTCACTGAATCCACATGGCTAAAAGTTCTCGAGGGGTAACACAATAATTTTTCTCAGCTTTATTAAGCACTCGACTAAAATAAGTTATTCCATTCCATCTTGTCTCTATGATAAGACTGTACCAATTCCAATATTCGAAGCATCCGTGTCTAAAATAATTTCCTCTTCTCCACGTGGAAACATCAACACCGGAGAGGATATTAATATTTATTTTATTTGTTTGAAAGCTTTTTGACATTCCTCTTCCTCAGAAAAATAATTCTGATTTTCTGTTAATTTATACAGAAGTTTTGCTAATGTAGAGAAGCCTTTCACAAATCTTCGGTAATAGCAAAACCTGAGAAAGCTCCGCAATTGTTTCTTATTAGGTGTACAAAAAAGTTCTGAGCTTTAGATTTCATACAACCGAAATAACAATTTAAATTTTATATATCTTCCCGCCCTTTTGCGGTTTTAAAGCGTTGATATTTGGCCTTCTAAAATGCCATACGGTTTGGCATTTGATGCACATAACCTCAAAAATCAGTAGTGTTCACGATAGCAATAACAAAAGAGCATATTCGATTTTCCATCCACTTCGTGTTTCATCTGAAGAAAAATGCTGCTGAAGCCACTGCAATGATTTGTGCTGCATATGGAGAGAACGCTGTAAGTCATATTATATGTAAAGATGGTAACAAAAATTTACGACCAAGGAGATTTCAGTCTTGAAGATGAACCGCGTGCTGGACGACCTCAAAGAATTGAAACGGACGAATTGCAAGCATTGCTGGATATAAACTCTGCGCAAACTGAAAAAGAGCTTGCAGAACAGCTTGGCGTTACGCAGCAAACCATTTCCGTACGTTTACATACGATGGGAAAGGTTCAGAAGGAAGGCAGATAGGTTCCGCATGAATTGTCCGAAGACAACAAAAATCGTCGGCGTGACATTGCACTCACTTTGCTTTCAAAGTTCCGGAAAAAAGATTTTCTGCACAAAATCATTATAGGCGATGAAAAGTGGATTCTTTATGATAACCCTAAATCCTAAAAAATCATGGGTTGACTCCGGTCAACCTTCGACATCGATGCCAAAGCCCACGTCAAGAAGGTTTTGCTCTGTATCTGGTGAGATTGGAAAGGTGTGTTGTATTACGAGTTATTACCGGGTGAAACAATCACGGCAGACCGCTACCTAACAACAATTGACCAATTTGAGCGATGCATTAGAATAAAAGAGGCCATTTACTGGCCAAGGATGTCGTAAAGTGATCTTGCTTCATGACAATGCTCGACCACATGTTGCGAAAGCGACTCAGAACCATATCTTTGCGTTAGGCTGGGAACTTCTCCCGCACGCGGCGTATAGCCCAGACATGGCGCCTTCCGATTACTACCTATTCCGGTCGCTGCAGCATCATTTGGCTGATACACATTTCGTGAGATTTGAAGAGATACGAAAATGCATTGATAACTTTATCGCTTCAAAGCCCGTGAGCTTTTATCGTCAAGGAATTCGCAAGCTACCCGAAAGATGGCAAAAGATCGTTGATGCAAACGGGGAATATTTCGCTGATTAATGTTTTTTTATTTGTTTTTGAATAAAGATTGAATTTTACAAAAAAAAGCTCAGAACTTTTTTGTATTCCTAATATTATGTAGAATTGGCCAATCCTTCACAGCCGCAATCTTTTCCGTGGTAACTCCCCCTGCCGAAACGACACGCCCCAAATATTTAACTTCCTTACAAAACAAATTACACTTCTTTGGATTGACCTTTAAATTTACTTCCCGAAATCGAAGAAAAACTTTCTTTAAATTCACTATCATTTTCTCAAAACTTTTACTGAATATAATTACGTCATCCCAATAAACTAAGCAAATTTTTCTAAGTAAATTTTGTAAAACCTGTTCTATTAATCTTTTGAAAATGGCAGAAGCGTTACACAGAATTGCATTACCGTAAACTGCCGTTCCCAACTGAAAAAACTGTTTTATCTTCCGAACGAATCTTAATTTGCCAATATCCATTTCTTTAATTCTAAGATGGAAAATCAAGAGTTACCTAAAAAAGACGATCGAGGATATTGTCTATCTTAGGAGGAGAGTAAGAATCTTTTACCATAATCTCATTCAATTCTTCCAAAATCCACGTAAAAGCGTATTGTACCATCCTTTTTCCTCACTAATACCGTAGAAGACATTCATGGAGTTTTCTTTATTACTCCTGCTTGTCTCATTTCCTCAATTGCTTTGGCTACCTCGTCTTGCATGTGGATAGGGATTCGACGAGGAACCTGCTTAATTGAACGACAATCCTTCAATTTACTTTCATGCTCAACCAATTCACAATTTCCAGCAACTACATTTTCGGAAAATATGTCCTAGAATTCGTTAAGAAAATTAATAAAAGTTTCCTTCTGGACTTCATTTAAACTAGAAGAATTTTGGGTAAAAAGTTCTTTCAAATTCATCGGAACTTTTTTCTCAATACTACCAGAACATCTAAGAAAAGTTCCCTCTATTTTTCGACACTCCGTAATTGTCACTTCATCTTTACAGGATTAATTTCCGAATCAAAAATATTCTCTAATTTCAATTCTCTATTCATTTCTCTAAGAAAGTTTACTCTCAAAATACAATCGTCTTTTATCTTTGCCATAAATACTGGAAATTCTTTGGGACATTTTCCCAAACTAATTTGAACTAACTTTCTTGTCTCTATTGGAACTTTTTCTCCAGTAGGATATCTCAGAACAAAACCTTCTTGTCCAAGTTTCCTTTCTTTTCCAACAATAAATCTTCTATTTAAAATTGTAACATTGGAGCCTGCATCAATTCTGAAAATACATTCTCGCTCATTCACTCTCTCACGATAGCAAAAACAACCGGAATCTTGCTCGATTCTATTTAACTTAATAATTTCAGAACTCTTTTTAAATTTATCTAATTTCAAATAATTATTCTCAACGTTATTCGGGGTCCTCTCCCTGTTAATTGAATCCGCCTCGTTTTATTCAATCATTATTCTTAGTTTCTCTTCCATACAGGGCAATCCGACCAAAAGTGCTCCGTTTTCCCACATTGCCAACATTCACCGGAATTTTCTTTATAATTTCGACCAATTTTTCCTTTTTTCTGTACGAAGATCTTTCCTCTCCTCTTCTCGCTCTTTTTCTTATTCACAAAAAAAATTTCGCGCTCCCTTCCCTCCGAACATTTTTCCGAAAAATTGTCGAAGCGCCTTTCAAAATAATCTCCCTTCTTTCCGTAAACTCGATTTTCTCTCTTAACATTTTGATTATTATCTCTCTGCAAAACTGCGATTGTCCTTGCTCTTTCAATAGCCGCTCTCAGCAAGGTAACTCCCTCTAATTGGAAAATCCTTTTCACATAATCATTCATCAACGTCGAAATAAACTGCAAGCGATTTTATCCCGCACCGCGTGTGTACACTCCGGATACGCCAATCGCGACAATCTTTCAATTTCGGAATCGAACGTCAAATCCTCACCGAATTTTTATTTCCTATTCATAAATAAAGAGTAATACGTTTGAAACAAATGCGCCTCGCCGAAATTCCAGTCTCTCAATTTCGCGAAATCGAAATTCCCGCGTATTTCCTCAAGAACGCGCCCGCGTATTTCTCCGCGTATTTCATCAAGAACGCGCCTTTCCTCTCAAACATGAAATCAACGCGACGGCTTTCGCGGCATCATTCCACTGATTTGCCGGGTAATTAATCCGAACTGCGAAAAGAATTCTCGCAACGGAATTCCCCCGTTATAAAAATCGGGCTTTAACTTATAGCCAATCTCCGCGTGTCCGCGCGCGACATTTTCATTTTCCATCGTGACTCTATTAATGGAAGGACTTATCTGTATCGCTCCTCTAAGCTGTTGAATCTTCTCGTCGCGCTGTCGTAGCTGCGAATTCAATTTCTCTGCGCGACGATTTCTCCCTCAGCAGGCGCATGCCTCGATGACAGCCTGCAAAGTCGACGCCAACTTCGTCGCTACTTCCGGCGTCTCTTGACGAGATCTTTTCCTCAGATTCGTTGAAGCCATTGTTTTTCACTTTCACCGTCAAAATATTGATATCCGGACGAGTCCCCAAAATGTTACGTCCGCGGCGGTCACTTCTCACGCACTCATGACACCGCGCGCTCACACAATCCGAAGAAAACTGCTCGGCAATGAACAACACTTTTTTTACAAAACACGTAAGCTTTATTTTAAACAGAGCAACTACAGAAATTCACGGACACACGTTCGTTCGCCTCACCGCGCAGAATAACCCACATCAACAACACTTCGTTGCCCCGGAGAGCGCTTTGCTTTTTCTCCAACGGCGGCTCGACTTCATTCAGCCGCGGAAGACTCGCGCGGGCATAAGAATATATATCTCTTTTTAGAATCTGTGTATGGCTGTCTTTTTTATTAAAAGAATTCCAATATTTTAAAGTCTTTTTTTAAATAGTTTTCTCTTTTAAGTAGAAATCTAAAATATTAAAAATTTCGTTTTCACCATAATCTATAAAATTGCATTAATCACTATTTATGTTTTATGAAACATTTATATATTTATTATAAATGTAAAACTTATTTAATTTTATTTAAATAGACTAACACCATCTTTTTTACGACACTTTTTGATGCAACAAGATACTGACATTTTTACAGAAATTTAATGGCCATATACTGACGCTATAAGATTCAAACAAGTCTCACGTCACATACATAGGATTACCGCCATTTTCTCGCATACAATCGGAAACCGCATGTGACGCAAGTCCAAAGTCCTAGTTAGCAATCTAGTTAGTATAGACATTTGTGCACAAAACAGAGTACCATATATCCTTTTCTACGTAGACATCTATCTCTATTCCTCGAATAAAAGTAAACGCTCGATCTAGGTATACTAGGGCTGCATTCGGAGAGCGTATTATTAGCACTATCACATCATTTCATCTTTATTGCTCATTATATGTAAATTAAGAATAGAATGATGCGATAGTTCTAATAGCGCGCTCCTCGAACTCAGCCTATGTCTATGGTTCCGATATTCATTGCCAGTACTGAAAATATATAGTTTAGGGGTCCGTTTCTTTATTCACTCCGAATGCTCATACTATGACGTAATGGAAGTGTACTGCGGCTATCGTTCCGTTTTAGTTTTGTGCGCTTTTTAACTTTACATACTAAGATTATAAAACGGGACGCAATTACAGTATGTTTTCTGAAGTTCCAACTGAAATAATAGCTGGCACATCTAATATTAAAAGAAATATAATTTATATATATTAAATATAATATATATATATATATATATATAAAATAATTAATAATAATAAAAAAATAAATAATAAATAATAAAAAAACTAATAATAATAAATAATTTCATAATATTATATAATATTATAATAATTTCATTAATTATATTATTTCATATTATACACTTTATTTTCTTCAGCATCAATTAAGGTTATTTTCAAGTCTCCATAGAAGCAGCCATTTTTGTGCTCTGACTGCTTTCGTTGGTTGCAATGGGCAGCTGCAAGAGGAAGTACATCAAAATCAATAATGTCATAGAATTCAAGACAGTACTTTTGTAGTGCACTGCTCTCTATATCGGAAACGCTATTCGTAGTACTCGGAGTGAATAAAAGAACGCACCCTAGATCACGTATATTATAGATTTTAAGTACTGGCAGAATATCAAAACGCAGCCTCTAAATGCTTCGAAACATTTGATTGACCAATCCGAATATCGAATTTTATTAATTAACTAAATCAGTGCTCGCAAAGAAATGCACATTTCAGGCCAATTTCCGAGGCGACGCCTACTGTCTCCCCACTACCGCTCGATGGCCGAGCCGCCGGTCGCTGTGGCCTCAGGGGTGTCCCCGTTTCAGAAATGCTGAGTATGGTCCTTTCAAACTATTAACAAAACTATCAAAACTATCCAAACTATTAACAAAGTTTTTTCAAATAACTTATTTTCATCAGGAGACACGGTAATGTCTCGGGTATCAAGTCAACCGAACACTACCGTGTAACTTTACGAGTCGACGAGATGCGAGCAACCAAAACTATTGGATTTCAATAACCGATAAACCGATCAATTTCTAAATAGACTCGGTAGCTTGAGTTCGACTGTATAATAAAAATATTTTTATTTTTTTGCTAGGCGCCCTACGAGCGGAGATATTGCTGCGCAAAATTCGATTTAAAAATTTTTACTTTAAGAAACGTCGTCGTCTCCCAGTTGCAATTTCTGTCGCGAGAAGTGCTCTAATATACACCTGTCAATGATTCACTGGTTTGCTAGGTCTTACAGTGACTCTGATTTATCGGCCTTTATCCGCAGGGTCAATAAGAAAATCACTGAAAGATGATTTGCACTAACAGTTCATGTATACTTTCTTTATATCTTTGTACATACTGAACTAATCTATTAACGCATTCAATCGATAATATATTCAATTGATAATATCAATAGATAATATGGTTTATACACTGACCTCTACGATACAAAATTTTGCGGAGTCGATAATACAGCAATATAAAAAAATGATTTATCACACGCACTCGCATAGTATAAAAAACGAGATACTAGAGGTCCTATAAACAAAATGCGTTATCACTCATGTAAATAATAATAAAACCGCGAATCATGAAATAAGTTGCAACATGGCTACAGAAGAAGACAACATGTTTTACGAATCAGCATATACAATTTAAAAAAAATAAATAGTATATTTAATATTTAATGTTTTTAGAATTTGAACTTGAAATTTTTATTTTTATTCGAACCTGAATTTGTGGGATTCCGATAATTTGTGTGTTTTAAATATTCTTTCTCTATTAGGTAAAAAATTTTCCATATGTATACATATTTCATATATGATACGTCATATACAATTACACATATTTATTTATATATAAATATCATCATGTATCATGTATGGAATGTGGAATATTTTCATATATAATTGCAAGACTTCGAGGGAATTATTATTATATTGCATATAATTTTTCTTATAGCAGAAGCGATTAAATTAAAAATGTAATATTTCTCCAGTTATTCTAAATGAATATAATGTTTCTTTTGCTAATTAACTTGTCTCACTATTCTATGCAAGTATTAAGGTACAGTTATAAATAAAAAAGTTTATGATTGTATGTCAAAATATATGAGATTAAAATATTAAATATCTCGTGTGTGTAAACTGTTACTAAACTGACTATTTGACATTTGTTTATGTATTTGATTAAGAATTTGGTCTATCAATAAAACTAAATCGGTAAATAAATTGATAAATCATACTTGAGAATTAATCCTATCTTTTTATAATTCTTGACTGTTATACAGTTTGCTTATTATGTATAAAGTACATACAGTTATACAGTTATTCAATTATACAGTTACATAGTTTGCTTATGTATAAAAATGTATCATAAGATTGTGTATCATAGAATGTATATCATAGGATTTCACCTTTGAAATATTAAGTTTTATTGCAATAATACAGGATGTTTTTAAAAAATTAAAACAAAGATTTTACTTGAAACTTTTATTTTCTTTCAAAGTAAGAAGAGAGAATGTCACGATGGGAATCTGGCCTCGAACCAATCGTAAAAATCGAAATTATGCAAAATATTGCAAATATTGCGAAAAATATCGCTTCAGCCAGGAGTTGAATTTGAATCCCCTGCTTACCGGCCAGATATTTTATCTTTTCAATTGCTAAGACATGTAGCAATATTTATCGCAATAACAAGTTTAAAATAACACGTTAAAAATAATGTCATGCACATATATATTCATTACAATATGCGGGCGTGCGTGCGTGCGTGCGGGTGTGCAGGCGAGCGGGCGTGCGTGCATGCGTGCGTGCGTGTGTATTATGGATCTAATATATTTTGGTCTTTATTTTACCTGTATTCTTTCTTAATTTATATCCATTTATTTTTATATTTGAAAAGTAAATTCATCTTGTACAGGAATAAATTCAAAACTGATGTACATTTCTATTGTGTAGATTAATTTTAATATTAGTTTAACTTTCTTTTGTCTTTTTTTTAGTTTTAAGAATTAAAAACAATTAAAAAATTAATTAAATTAAGATTAAAGTTAATCTACATTAATAGAAATGAATATTAATTTTATTCCTGTACAGAATAATTGTTTAATTAAATTGACATCAAACAGACATTATAATGACAGTCAGAATCACTGTCAAGGTACGGGATGTTTTGCAGTCATGTAGACATAATTTTGCCATTATTTTAATCACTCTTTTTGACATCACATTTCTGATCAATTTGATAGTACATTGACATCACTTTAACTAACAAGAGAAGTGATGGAAGAGTCCCTCACCGATTTTAATGAGCTTCGAATATGTTAAAATATAGACAAAAATAAGAAACACATACTTTTTTTTATCTGCATTCGGCAGGATTTGACAGTGTTGAAACATGTCGTCATAAAGTATTCGGAAGAATGGCATTGAATAACAGAAACACGATTGGCTACAAAAGTCTTCCAGTTGGAAGGAGATTGATTTAGCCAGGCTAATGTAATTGTAGAGTCCAGCACTGACTGACTCTCGATATTCGGAGAGCATCTCTTGTGAAACGAATCAATCGCACAAGAAGATGTGCAGCCGACAGTTCGAGGCGAGGAATGCTTATTGTTTTGAGTGGTGCTACCTTCGATTTAGCGGTAAAAAGAGACGGTAATCGAACCGTTGACATAAACGATACGAAAGTACACCACGGTAGCAAAGGCTTTAGTCTATGCGTTGGAAAAACCATGAAGAGCACTATGCCATGTGAGCCATGTGTAATCCATCGAGGGATTCTGTTAGCATTAAGTAAGGCTAGCGTAATAATCCAGCCAATAATCTAAAAGCTCGCGGGGAATTTCCTCGTCCTAATGACATTTGAGCGACCATAATCGCTGTAACAAAATCTTTGCCAGAATGATAAAAGAGTAGCCCATCCAAAAGGGTCGAAGAACTTTGCTATATTCGAGAGAATAGCTCGTTTCGTTCTTCCAGGCGAAGACGACGCGGAAATTGAAACACATCGAGAGTTGAATTCCATATAATTCCTAGAACTTTAATGTGCTCATCATGCAGAAATGTATGAGCTGCCAATCCATGGTCGGAAGGATCAATATCAAAAAATTCTCACTCGGCAAACTCGCAATCAATTGATCGCGGGTTTGCCGAGCGAGAATTTTATCGTCGGCGTCGAAAGCGCAGTCATCGACAAATCTAGTTACGCAAAACGGGAATCGAGAACCTTCATCAGTTGATGTAAGACCCGAAGGGCCAGATACGGAGCGGCAGCTGTGCCGTACATTACGGTAAGGAGACAGTACTCTGTAACTAGTTCGCAAGAAGAGAAGCGCCACAAAATGCGCTAATAATCGGTATCACGAGAGTCAACCAAAATTTGCCGATACATCTTGGCGATATCGGCAGTGTAAACATAACGCCACTGTATAATGACGGCAGCGAGATTATTTTGAAATTTGGGGCCAATCATCATGTGAGCATTGAGTGACGTGCCATTAGTGATTCGGCAGGATGCGTTGAAAACAACGCGCGAGTGGTTGCATTGCTGTCACGGAAGACAGCATGATGCGGGATGTAATAGCTTTGAGGCTCGACAGTGTCTGTTAACGGAATTTTGATCATATGGTCTAGGCCTTTCTCATATTCATTGAGAAAATCACGATATGTTCAACTTTGGTTGAATCTCGCTGAAGACGTCGCTCCAATCGATGGAAACTTGAGAAAGCAATAAAACGAGATTCTCCTAACGAGATAGGTGGGCCGTTTTTAAACGATAATCTAACTAAGTAATGTCCCTGAGAAGTGCGAGAATAAATCGCGCGGAAATGTTTCTCACATTGACGCTCTTCAAAACTGTGTTGAACTGTTTGAGGGATCTCCTCAGTTTCCCAGAAACGACGAAGATCGAAATCGAAAGCCTCTACAATGATTTCGTGATGCACTTGCACGGAAGTTGACTCACTTATAGAGAACGACGCGATTGGACCAGAAAAATCCATCTGAGAGTGGTATTGTACGCGATAGGTTCACCGGGTGAATCTCGACGAACACCATCGAGAACGAGTTGACTGAATAAATTGGCACCAATAATGACGTCAATTG
Source organism: Pogonomyrmex barbatus (assembly GCF_000187915.1). Next base: position 16,668 of record NW_011929582.1, on the reverse strand, counting down.
GATCTGAACTCATAGGGTCACTATCTGCTAATTTAAATCCGGCAACGTGTTTCCATGTAGGCGCGATATTAACCTGATTGGGAATATACTTGGTTAACGAGCGGAGAACAAGCGCGGTCGTGAAATAAGCAGGACTATCGCGCGACGCGGAGGTAATTGTAACTTGTGCTGCATGACATACAATTAATTGCGTGTCACTGATACCGGTAACAAAAACGGAACGCTTAGACTTCGTAACTCGCAAATACTGAGCGAGAGATTCGATAATCAGAGTCGAAATAGAACCCTGATCGAGGAGCGCGCGCACGGTAATAAAACGTCCGGAATGAGAATGCACGCGAATGCGAGCGGTTGCGAGCAAAACTTTGGAGTTTGGCACGACAATCTTCGACACTAAACTAGGCTCGAGCTATGCTTGATGCAATCTCTCCTGTCGCGCTCCAGGAGGATTATTTGTATATTTGCCAATAGCGTTGGAGAGTGTCGCCGCTGCAGTCCGACCTGCATCCATTGAGAGAATAGGACCATCATCTCTCTAGAGTACCGATCGTGGGGATTCGAGAGAATACATGTATATATGTATATTGTAATATACGTATATATGTGTATCAGTGTATTGTTGACGTGTTATTCTAAACACGTTATTTGCAATAAATATCATCACATTCGGTAATCGAAGGAATAAGATGCCTGCCCGGTAAGCAGGAGATCCAAGTTCGATTCCTGCCGATTACATGGCCGAAATGTTGGCTCGTCAAGAACCGCACGCATTCAGTGGCGTCGCCCGATGTAAGTCTGTCTGATTCTATTCGATCGTCATCGTATCCGAGGATCAATTTGCCGAACTTCGACGGGAGCTTCGATAAGTGGATTCCTAGCTGAGGTGGTATTTTTTCGCAAAATAATTACGAGTTTTTATGACTGGTTCGTGGTCGGCCCCGCCGCACACCCTCCCTTCTTATTTGGGATGCGATTTCGCTATGATTTTCCATATTATGTCGCCGAAAGCACGGATGCTTGCTCTGACTCGATAGATTTAATGGTAGTCTCAAAATGCAACAATATGTGATGTCGTTTGCCACATTCGTTCGACACGCGCGAGAACAATCTTTTACAGAATGCTTCGTACTGAGACAATTCAGATAGCGCTTGGTTCATTTAACGAAATCGAAACGTTGGGATGGAGTCTGCTTTAAGAACGTAAAGCATTGATACAACAAATGATTCGACTTACAGAGCGGGCATGAGAGTAATAACGTGGACGCGGATTGTGAGGCAACAGTCTTTCTTTTCAAAGGGTCAGACGGTTTATCCCTTGAATTAATCGGTGATATTGCATCTAACGCGCGAATGCGAGAATCGAGAAATTGATCAAGTTCATTATAGCTTGGATATTCTCACAGTGTCGCCTAACTTGAGTTCCCAAGCCTTGCGAGAAGACGTCGAGTTTTTGCGCGACGAGAAAAACAAGGAAATCATCCCAACGTTCGACAGGATGACCGAGATTTTTGAGATCTTGAATTGCTGTTGGTTTGATCACGAAGGTTACGAAGGTCTTTGAATAACTCTGAGGCAAGCGATAAATTCAACAGTGTTTGCAAGTGAAACGTAATAAGACAGCGTTTATTATCATAACGAGAAACAAGAATATTCCACGCGACATCAAAATTTGCATTAGTGATCGCGAGGTGATTAAGAGCGTTACTTGCATCCCCTTTTACACACGAACATAAATAATGTATGCGCTCGACGTTTGACAAATTTGGATCGTTATGAATCATCGACTTAAATCTATTGCGAAAAATTTTCCACTTATCGAAGCTCCCGTCGAAGTTCGGCAAATTGATCCTCGGATACGATGACGATCGAATAGAATCAGACAGACTTACATCGGGCGACGCCACTGAATGGAATGCGTGCGGTTCTTGACGAGCCAACATTTCGGCCATGTAATCGGCAGCTTCATTGTAGCAGTCCTCACACTCTAGAAACAAATTCTGCACGAAGTAGGCATGCGGTGCCTTGAGTTTCTCGTCCGCTTGCATGATGATTTTGCCATCAAATTCTTGACACTTAACAAACATTTCCTTCAGAGTCGCAAGACGAAATTATGGCAGGTGTCATCTTGACTTGTCCCAGTTTCTTGAAATTCTATAGAGCACGGGATACGGAATTGAATAGCTGATTTTGCACAGTCAAAAACTCCTCGACGGAAGACATAGTGAAAAGAGCGATGATATTTGTTGGAATGCTCGAAATCAAAAACAAGTGTCGTCTTCTTGGCCACGAATCGAAGGATCAGAAGGACCAGAAAAATGTTCGCGGGTGGTTAGTTCTACCTTATATGAAGAAGCCGTGTACCAAGGAAAGGTCGGGTATCGAATTCCGTTGTATTTACAAAAATATGGTTTATTTATTTATCACGCACACAGTTAAAAATCGAGGAGAGCGGTATGACTTTCAGTAGTTTCAGCTGTTGAAATACAGGGCGGTTCGCGCACGACAGAGTGGAAATCTTCTCGCGTTAATCAACGGAGATCTTCGAGAACACGGCGAAATCGGAAATTTTCTTATGGCAAATGCGGCAACGATCACTAATTTCATTCGGAATATGAAACGACGGTAAAGGCGATGCCGGAATGGAAAACGCTATCGAACTATCTAGCGATCCATGTCAATCGGGAGCAAGAAGTGAGTGCGAGACGAACAATGTTCTCTCGTCCTAATTTCGAGGATCGTAGAGGTCAGCTACATCGCGAATTCCGCAGAGCATATGTTTACTACATGTACCCCATACCAGGTACGCGTGATGTACATTTAGCTCGAACGTGTAACAGGCGATCCGCGAGACAAATATAAAGAATCTACAAATTTCAATTATCCTATTCCTAAACAATGATGAATACAACGACCTATAATAAAGTCATTTTCCGAAATCGCATTTTTGAGAAATGAGCGAGAAAGTCTCCATATACACGCTCCATACGTATTTGTCTCATATCGCGTTGATGCGCGGGACAGCATTAAAGGCAAATATAACGCAGTTTGTCAGTACAGTAACAGTGCAACAATAATTATTGAAATAAGAGCTTATTTTATTATAATAATAATAATAATAATAATAATAATAATAATAATAATAATAATAATAATAATAATAATAATAATAATAATAATAATAATAGTAATAATAATAATAATAATAATAGTAATAATAATAATAATAATAATAGTAATAATAATAATAATGATAATAGATCTTTTTAAATGGTATTCAAATATCTTTGATGATGTATCAAAGAACGTTCGAAGCATTTTAAACATTTACAAAATTACAAATAAAGAAATAATTATTCAAATAATTATTTTCATAAAATATCGTTCATTTAATTTCGAGTAGCAGCAGAGTTGTTTTCACTATGTACTAAATTAGATTGCTAGAGCTGCATTCCGATATTTACTGCAAGTCTTCACTGAAAACTTATAATATATGTAACCTGAACTATATATTTTCAGTACTGGCAGTGAATATCGGAACGCAGCCTCAGATTTTGGACTTGCGTCATTGCAGTTTCCGATTGTATGCGAGAAAATGGCGGCAGTGTATGGACGTGATACTTGTTTGAATCTTACAGCGTCAGTGTGTGTATGGCCATTAAATTTTTGTAAAAATGCCAGTATTTTGTTGTATCAAGTGTCGTAATAAAAAAAGATGGTGTTAATCTGTTTACATAAGTTTTATAATGAATATATAAATGTTTCATAAAACATAAATAGTGGTTAATGCAATTTTATAGATTATAGTGAAAACGAAATTTTTAGCATTTTAGATTTTCACTTAAAAGAGGAGACTATTTGAAAAAATGACTTCAAAATATTGGAATTTTTCCTTTTAACAAAAGACAGCTATACGCAGATTCTAAAAAGAGATATATACAATAAAGTTGTTACTAGAGTAACAAGAAAATTTGTATTACATACAAATGTATTTACATTAGATACTAAATATTTCGACGAATTAGAAATTAGAATAGATACTCCACACCGTGTTCAACTAATAACTGCGATATGTAGGCAATATTTAACAATAAAAATGTTTTCATACTCGAATAAATTGAATAAGGAAATTACTCCAATTAGTCAACGTCATTGATTGATCAAACTCATTTTATTTTATAACAATTAACTTTTTAAATTTTTGTAATAATTTTTATTTTTATTTCTTTTATATTTTGCTTCTTTCTTATTTTCCTTTTTATTATGTTGAACTACTTTTTTTTATGTTCTGCACTCTTCATGACAACAATTCATAGTCTTTTATGTTTTTTTTATACTATAAATATAAATGTATATATATATATATATAATGTTAGCATGATATATTAATTTATATATGTTAAGTTTAC
>NW_011929551.1:6478-21565 GCF_000187915.1 Pogonomyrmex barbatus | reverse complement strand
TATATATATACTTATTATTCATGTTCTTTTTATATTTAGAGATCTGAGCAGCGCCAAGTATTTTTACATAAAAATTTTTTTATTCAAATAAAATGTTATTATTTATTTTGTACTGTTATTCTTAATTCTTTGTGATAAAAATTTAGGTTGAGTAAAACAATTTTGTGATATAATAACATTTTAAATAATTACTATCACTTGAGTGAGGAAAGAGAGTCTTAAATGGGAAAAAGATATACATATCATTTGATTTTAAATTAAAGATACTACCACTTGATTTTATTTTTTAAAAATAGTGATATATCAAATCTTTTATGAATGAAATATCTTTTACAAATGAAATATATAATTTGGCTAAGGTGAACTTGTAGTTTAATGTTATGGGACTATAACTTGGCGCCAGTTATTGATATCAAGTCTTTTATACAAATAATAATGATGATGTTTCTTAAAGTAAAAATTTACGAATCGAACTTTGCTGCTTGCGAACTGTAGCAATATCTCTGCTCGTAGGGCATGTATGTCCTTTTACTTGATACTCCCTCACTTGGATTTAGAATGACGCAATTTTTATAGTGGGATTATAACTTGGCACCAATTATTAATATCAAATCTTTTATACAAATGATATCATTTGAGTTAAGTTAGCAATGTGAAAATCAATTTTTTTTTAAAGAATTAAAGCTACTATCATTTGGAATAGGAAGACTCTTCAATAAAAATACAAAATACAAATCATCACAAAGATACTAGCACTTAGATTTTATTTATTAGTTTGATCACAACTAGAATTGAGTTAAGTATGATAATGAAAAGACTCTCCAATGAACAAACAGATACGTACCACTTGGGTTTTATTTTTTTAAATAAAAGATATTGTCAGTTACATTCTATTTTTAACTTGGTACAACAGTTTTTTTTTTCAATAAAATTTTACAAGAAAATAGAATAAAGAATAATAGAAGAGTTCATTTATTTATCTTATTTCTCAGTAAATGGATTAAGCTTTTGTGCATTTTTTATGAAGTAACTGCACGGCCGGAAAAAATACCTATACATTACATCCTGATAATCATTGATACATCTTGATCTCTATAAATAAAAATGTAGAGATATTAAATAGCACACATACCTTGTTAGTCCCTACGCATTCTCTATTTAAATGCATAAATCAAAATTATGATCCAAATTAAGCACTAACAAGATAAAGATTTAAATAAATTACTGAAATACAGCAAAAAATTACACAAAATAGACACAATAATGACTAAGTAATAACATAAAATCAAATTAAAAGGCAAATATATAGACAGGAAGTAAAAGTATGTAAATGTACATATAGGGAATAGCATTATAATATAATAGCTATCCGGCGACTGATGTGAACTTAGCGCCCAATTTTAAAAAATTGTTTATACCATAGGTTTGTACTTCGTTTGTACCTGTTTGTACCACTTTTTATTTTATTTACCCGGCGCCTATGAAAATAGTTTCAAAAAAATTAATTGATAGATAAGTAAAGTAAAATGAAATTAATGGATAGAATGATGTAATTATATAAATAAAAATTACATCAAATGAGCTAAACCTGATTAAAATAAATTAAATCAAAATAAAGTTAAATTAAAATTGATATAATTACATATATTCAGTTTCTCCGTATTTAAAAAATTAACAAATAAAGGGCAAGAGAAAACGCGCGGTAAACAGTGCGCAATAAACTTTATAATTCTTCTTAATTAAGAAATCTTCTTTATTAAAAATCAAACGTTTCGGCTCTCGTATTGAGCCATCTTCAATGATAAATAGTATTAGTCAGTAAACGCCGAACTCTAATGTGGTTTAATCAAAAGTGTGTCGCTCACGACGATTGCCAAGTCGTGTGAGGGAGCAAATCTTTCCGTCTTGTCCCTGACAAAGCGGCACACGAATATAGTTGGAATCAGATTCTGATAATATAAGTAATATAAAATTTCTTTACTCACCACATTAAAGCCAAGCTATACATGGTGGATCGTATAAGCACAAAAAAGTTAGAAACGTTACAAAGATGTTAAAACCAACGATACAATTATTAAAAATTCCATTCAAGACTACAATTCACATGCGAAGTGGGTGGACGGGAATTGAATTTCCTGAAAGTTACCATGAAAATTATTAACAACATTATTCATTTTGACTGGTACCATAAGCCAACCTTCTTTGGTAGGCTCTTAAATCACTCTCAATATCCTCTGTCCCAGAAGAAAGGCATAGTTTTCGGCTTAATAGATAGAGCCTTCTCCTTATCACACCCTCAATATCACTAAAAAAACCTAGAATTAATGGTGTCCATTTTGTTAAATAGCGATTATCCCCTTACATTTATCTTTAACTGTATATCTCAAAGGCTTAAAAAGTTGTTTTCTAAAAATAACGACACAGAATATTGACTTGGAAATTATTGACAACGATAAAAAATTAAAAAGAACTAGGTTTACATTATCATTGAACTCTTCTAACGTGGACAAATTCAAAAAAATTATGACGCTAATTTAGACGCTACACCAGCCTTTTTCAGTATGAGTAAATTGAGTGGAATGATCCGTGCACATAAGGACAGAAATCCGGTTGGATCACGAAAAAATATAGTGTACAAAATCGAATGTGAGAATTGTGAGAAGTGTTACGTGGGACAAACTAAGAAATAGCTAAAAACGAGATTGAATGAGCATCGCAGTCATATTCAGAGAAATACAAACTCTAAAATCGGTTATTACAGCTCACAAAATGGAAAGTGGACATGAGTTTGCTTGGGATAATGTTAAAATTTTAGACTCTGAACGTGATTGTGGTAAACGTTTAATCTCAGAGATATTGTTTATGAGATGTTGTTATCAAACTACAAAACAATAATACGCTGAATTTACAAACAGATACAGAATGCCTTCATCCTGCTTATGTCTCTGTTCTTGACAAATTTTAATTTTATATATAATTCTTGACCTCTGGCTTGTTTTTTATTTTCAATTCAATTCCTTTCATATCACGGTTTTTTCGATTTCACTCAGTACACGACTGTCTTTTGACTGATACGTTTTTTAATAATTGTACCGTTGATTTTAACATCTTTGTAACGTTTCTAACTTTTTTTGTGCTTATACAATCCACCATATATAACTTGGTTTTAATGTGATGAGTAAAGAAATTTTATACTACTTATATTATCAGAATCTGATTCCAACTATATCCGTGTGCCGCTTTGTCAGGGACAAGACGGAAAGATTTGCTCACACGACTTGGCAATCGTCTTGAGCGACACACTTTTGATTAAATCACATTAGAGTTCGACGTCTACTAATTAACGACCAATACTATTTATCACTGAAGATGATTCAATACGAGAGCCGAAACATTTGATTTTTAATAAAGAAGATTTCTTAATCAAGAAGAATTATAAAGTTTATTGCGCACTGTTTTCTCATTGCCTCTTGTTTGTTAATTTTTTAAAATTGATATATGAGAAAATTTGGAATTATTCATTTAATAATCAAAGATAATTAAAATTAAATAAGATAAATAATTAGAATGACAATTAATGATTAGGATAAAACGTCTCTACTACCGCGTCGCTCGCTTTTGCAGGATAGCGTCGATCGGTTTTGTCAGGATTCGGTACGAGAAATAAATTGTCGTGTATTCTAATATTTCTATGTTTATTTTTACAACGCCGACTGGCTGGGTTTATATTTACAATATTTACAGATTATTTCGCCGTTGGTACGGCGAAAAGACGTGCGGTTTCCACGTATTGTATACACTTGTTTTTGCTCGCGGTCGGTTCTCCGGATTTAGTCGCGTTCTTCGTGGCGCGGCGCGGGCGCGACGGTGCGCGGGGATCTCGGCCGGCTTGTTTTGACGGATCGGAAATGATGGATCAGCTGTGTGTACGGTTTATGACGGCTCGACTGCAGGAAGCTCCCTGCTTTCTCGATCGTCAACGGGAGGCGGGCACAAGGGCTTTCTCTGTGGAGCCCAGGTTGAGAAGCTCCTCAACCTGTGAGTTACTTGAGCTCTGGCGGATAGTTTTCTCGAGGAGCGATCGGCCAGAAGCTCCTGGCACGATAGGTAGCACCCTAGATCGCTGTCTTGGAGAGGATTCGGAGTATCGAGAGCAGTGTCGGACTTGGTCACTGTCTCGCTGGGAATCGGTCTCGTTTATCTCCCGGACTCGCTTAATATACCCGAGCCGGCCATCGGTCGGGTTTCGTCGGGAACGGGTCGGCCGGACTCGGGTCGGAGTAGTTTCCGGGGGATGTCTCGTTGGAATTCTCGCGATAATTCGCCGAACGCGCTCGGGAATTCCGCGAGGATGTTTGGTGGCGCGGTCGGTAGCGGGGCCGGCGGTGGTGGCCTCACCGTGTGTTTATGATCTCACGCGGTGCGCACGTGAAGCCGCGTGATCATCGCTTTTGCCGCGTCCGCTGTTTGACGGGCTTTTCTCGACGGTGGGATCGCGGACGGATCGCCGTGTCGGCGCCCCGACGGTTGATCGGTCGGGGACATTCACTGTTATTGAGGGGGGTGAGTCGGGTGTCGTTACAAGGATAAGAAGATTTAGATAGTAAATAGTGTAAGAATATAAGAAATATGAATAAAACTCAATTGAATTAATTAGATTAAATTAAAGTTAAGCTGAGTTAAGCTGAATCAGAGATTGAAATAGAAATGAGAATATTAATGAGTATATATATATAATACTATACAGAGATAAATAAAAATTATATAAATAGAAACAATAAAATAATAAACAAACTAAATTAATATGCAATTTAACAAGTAAAAGCAATTAAAATGATGCATAAAAATATAAATAAGCATAAATCAGATTAAATAAATATACATTCCAGAGCAGTGCAGATAGTATAATACCGTCAAAACGATTGATAATAAAAAGTAAATAAATAAATAAATAAGTAAATAAGACCTAATAAAGCAAATGATATAAGTCAAGCAATTTATTAAAGTAAAGCAATATGTATCAATATCTGACAATTATCAAAGATATAAAGATAATTAAATATAATAATTTATTTAAAATATTAATATAAAGTGCAGTATAGTAAGAAAATTAAATAAATAAGAATGAAAAAGTATATTATTGATAAAATCAAAGAGTTTAAAAAATAGCACATACAAAAAATTTATTATCAGCAAATAGTTGAATGAATAAAATCAGAATAATATAAGCAACAAAAGACTAATAAGCAAGTCACTAAGATTAATAAGCTAGAACAAAGAATAAGATATAATAATTACAGTAATAAATAAGCTATTATCACTCACTGTAAAAGGCATAGCATCACAATTCAAATAAAGTGGAATAAATAAAAAAGAATATATCTGATTTCGATTGAAACAAAGCTGTAGGTACATGATATGATAAATACCAGAACTCCAATATTTCAAAGCAATTTCAGAATCTAACATGTAGATATATGTCGATATATGTTCGCAGAGAGAACGTAAAAGATATCCAAGAGCACGAACTTCAAACCGCTCCATCGCCAGATCGGCAAAATGATATTGACGGAATAATTCGCTGAATCCGTCACAATAGATTACATACTACATAATATCGCGGAGGACGCGATCTAACTCGCAAATATTATATGAATATTGCGTATTATTTATTGCCACGTGTCGATGTTCCGGTCACTTATATTCACTTATACGACTTGTATTATTTATATTACATAATCTATGATAAAATATTAACAATAATCAAGCCGCGCACAGTCATACCATACTTCTCGGACAGCACACATGGTCCCACTCAAGAGAGTTAAAAGCTATGTATCATATATATTTCTAGCAAAGTTGACTGAAATCTAGAATGTTTCACTTCAGACATTCGTCAATCGTTATTCACGGCCATATTAATTTCGCTTTCGTTTCCGGTTGGGTATTTCAACTCTTGCGCATGCGCCATGTCGCATTCACAATACGCACGCGCAAGCTAGATTGGCTAGATTGAATACGCAGATAAATGTTGCGTCCTTTTGACAGAGGCATTTTTAAAAGCAATTACAATCCAATACGTAAAATCTCTCGATCAAATGCATTTCAGAGGCAACAAATGACAACTCATTCCATTCAGTAAATCGTACAACTATGGGTCTGTTCTTTTTAATTGAACTGGCTGCACTAGTTCAAAGTTTGTCTTTCTTGTTTTAATGTAAGAAAAAAAGATAAACTGTGAACTAGTACAACCAGTTCAACCAAAAAGAACAGACCTTATCTTATACGTATGCGCGATACGTATAATGTTCGCGCATGTGTACCGATCATGGGGATCGAGAGAATACATGTATATATGTATATTGTAATATCATATATATGTGTATCATTGTATTGTGACGTGTTATTCTAACACGTTATTTGCAATAAATATCATTACATGCCTCGGTAGTCGAAGGGATAAGATGCTTGCCCGGTAAGCAGGAGATCCAGGTTCGATTCCTGACTGAGGTAGTTTTTCGCAAAATAATTACGAGTTTTCACGACTGGTTCGTGGTCGGGCCCTGGCGTGACGCACATCCTCCCTTTTTATTTAAATGTGGGACAACATCCGTACATTAACGTGAAGAACGTTGAAGAATCATAAAAATTATAAAAACTATAGAACTTAAATGCCGTTCACAAAGCATCTTTATAAAGAATAGGAAGAGGTGAACAATTAGACACCTCCAACACGAACTCATTGCTTCCGAACGAAATATTATCAGCTAACGCACACCACACATGTGCAGTACGCCACACTCACATCAGTTTATTTCTTTTTTATTCGAGGACGTATTGTCCTTTTTATTTAAAATTTTAATCAAAGTATTCATATTCTCATTCATTTTTTCACAATTATTCTCCAAATGTGTAAAACTTATAACAACACCCGACTCACCCCCCCTCAATTATTAACAATGTTAAAAGTCCCCGACCGATCAACCGTCGGGACGCCGACACGGCGATTCTTCCGCGAGCCCACCGTCGCGAAAAGCCCGTCGAACGGCGGACGCGGCAAACCGGTGATCACGCGGCTTCACGTGCGCGCCGCGTGAAACAATAGACACACGGTAAGGCTACCGCCGCCGGCCCCGCTACCGACCGCGCCACCGAACATCCTCGCAGAATTCCCGAGCGCGTTCGGCGAATTGTCGCGGGGATTCCGACAAAAGACATCCCCCGGAACTACCCCGACCCGAGTCCGGCCGACCCGTTCCCGACGACTCCCGACCGATGGCCGGCTCGGGTATATTAAGCGATTCCGGAAGATAAACGAGACCTATCTCCGGCGAGACAGTAACCAGTCCGATACTGCTCTCGATATTCCTAATCATCTCCAGAAAAGGATCTAGGGTGCTACCTATCGTGCCAGGAGCTTCTGGCCGATCGCTCCTCTAAATCCACCAACGCACAAGTATCAAGTTCACAGGTTGAGGAGCTTCTCAACCTGGGCTCCACAAAGAAAGCCCTTGTGCACATATTCCTCTGACGATCGAGAAGCAGGGAGCTTCCTGCATTCGAGCCGTCATAGCCTTACACACAGCTGATCCGTCATAGCACTACACACAGCTGATCCGTCAAAACAAGACGGCCGAAATCCCCGCGCCCGCGCCCGCGCCGCGCCTATCGAGGAACGCGCCGGAGAACCGACCGCAAGCAAATGATTATATATAATGCTTAGAAACCGCGCGTCTTTTCGCCGTACCAACGGCGAAATATCTGTAAATACTGTACATATAAAAACAGCCAGTCGGCATTATAAATATAAACCTAGATATATAAAGAGACACGATATTTTATTTCTCGTACTGAATCCTGACCAAAACCGATCGACGCTATCCTGCAAAACCGATCGACGCGGAGATAGAGACGTTTTAAACTTGTAAAATTCTTGTATAGATTAAATGTTATTCTTAGAAACTATACAAATAGTGAATAGCAATCTGTATAAGAATAGAATTTTTATAAGTTTTACAAGTTTGAAGAATAAATGTAATAATGAATGAGAACATAGAGAATACTTTGAATAAAATCTTAAATGAAAAAGACTATAATGTTATGGTCGGCATTTTCCGACGTGTTCATTTTTAAACTTAAGTAAACTTAAGTAAAAATAATAACTTTGCATTTGCTTGCAAATTCTGTATGAGTAAAAAAATTATTCACCAGCAAGACTTTATTAACAAATTAAAAGAAGCATATAAGTTTTTAATTACATCCTAATATTTATATCATATTTTATATATCAGGAGACACGGTAGTGTCTCGGGTGTTAAGTCAACCGAGAACTACCGTGTGACCTTACGCGAGTCGGCGAAATGCGAGTATCCGAAATTATCGAATCTCAATAACGGCTAAACTGATTAAGTTCTAAGGCTTGATCGATAGTAGGCTTGTGTCCGACTTGCATAATAAAAATATTTTATTTTTCTGCTACGTGCTCTATAAGCAGAGATATTGCTACGCAAAGTCCGATTTAGAAATTTTTACTTTAAGAAAGTCATTATTATCGTCGCCTTTGTACGGCTGCAATGTCTGTCACGAGATGTCATTATTAATCTTATCGACCAAGCGAATTATAGACTAATAAGTCAGAGTTACTGTGGATATCTAGCGAATTAATGTTCGCTGAATCCTGCAGTGACGGCCTGATTTATCTGCTGGATCGGTAAGATTGATTGATTGATGTAAACGGTAGTGTTTTTAGTTGTAGACCTCTCGGGTACTAATATAATAATAAATACGCGTGTGTAATAAATACGCGTGCGATTTATTAGGTCGAAAAGGAAACAGTAGTATATTTAATAAATTGCTTACTACTATTGTATAATATGCTTACTCTTTTTCTGCACGTCCGAGTGGGGGCCAACGATGTTGACGTTTGCAGCGAGTTTGACAGTTCGTGATAATTTGTTTCGGAGTGTAACTCATGTTTGTGTCTACTATATTTTGCAGGTAAGTTGTATTTTTCATTTTATTATCTTTTACGTACGCATTTGTGCTTTTTTGCAGAAATGAAAGCTACAAATGTTTAAATACTACGGTCTGTACAGATTGTTGTGCAACTCTTGATCTCTTGATTCCCAGCAAGCAAAATGCTAGCAATTTGCTAGCAAATTGGCAACAAATTTGATCAAATATTGACTGCAAATCCATAACTATTTGTGTCCGCATTAGGCTCGGGATTTCGACAAAGCTTGCTGACATGCTATGCCAGAAGATTGGCAGCAGAAATCAAACAGAGCCTGTTGACATACTATGCAAATAGATTGGGGACAGAAACCGAGCAGAGCCTGCTGATGTGCTATTATTTACGTATTTTTATGTATATGTTTGATGCAAGACGTAATCGTCTAACAAGAAAGTTAGCAAATTCTGTTCGATTTTTGCTGCCAATCTGTTCACATAACATGTCAGCAGACTCTGCTCAGTTTTTGCTGCCAATCTGCTGCTATAGCATGTCAGCAAGCTTTGTCATATTTTTGAAGAGAATTTGCTCACATCGTCAGATGTATTACAGACTCTGTGCGCAATTTGTTGCCCTTTTGTTATCAAACGGTAGTAACAGACTCTGCTCGGTTTTTGCTAGCAATCTATTGGCATAGCATATCAGCAGGCTTTGTCTTATTTTTGAGGGCAGTTTGCTCCCAATGTCAGATATTACAGACTCTGTGCAATTTGTTACTTTTTTGCCATCAAATATTGGTAGCAGGTTCAAAATCTGTTTCTGCGGTTTTGCTATCGGGGTTATGATATTTATGATATGATTTGTTTACAAAACAATATATCAAAAAGATATATTTAACAATCATTAATAAAACTGAGTTATTTCCTCAATGAAATTGTGTTAATAAAAGTATAAAAAAACAAATTGTACTTGTAAAATTACATGTAAAATTACATGTATCATACATTTCACAAAAAGAAACTATAAAACTGTTGTATTGAGGATAAGAGGCACAGAAACATTCAAGGCATGTTTATCTCGAAGCAGCTTTATTCCGACTGACGACTCTCGTCGCCTTATAAGTTAACACACACACAGATACACACGCACATTCATACGCGCCGGCACACTTTGGCCACATACACTACACTCCTCTCTGTTAAGTTTGTTTACATGATTTTTTTTCTTTTACAATCTTGTTACAATGTTTTTTCGTATGCAATCTCGGCGATCTGTGCAACGGTGTTTTCGGGGCGATCTCTGTTTTCGATTTCGTTTCTTCTGTATCTCTTGCCTTTGCCGCGCTAGCGCATACTAGCTGATCGATGTGTCGATCTACTCTCTTTGACTACTTTGCCCGAGCCTAGTTTCGCCGTATATGTTACGAATCCCAACTTCTCGATCATAGCTTCGGTCCACTGCGGGGCGTTGCGACTAAAGTTTTTTGCCCATACTTCTCCTCTCGCAAAACTTGCCTCCCCCCCCTTTTGCATTTCGTATTTGTCTCATTGCTTGTTCTTGTCATTTATTTATATCGGGTCGCATTAGGTCAAATTTTATTCGAAGTTGTCTGCCTAGCATTAATTTTGCAGGTTTCTCCCGTCAATGTTGGGTCGACCTATATTCCATTAGAAATGAATCTACCGCTTCTTGTGCCGTTTTCCCATTTTTTAGCATAATTTTGAGTTTTCTTTTAAATGATTTTACTAGATTTTCTGCTGCTTCATTTGATGCTGGATGTTTTACGGCCGATCGTATGTGTTTAATCCCTGGTTAACTTAAAAACTTTTGAAAATCGTAAATTGCGGTCCGTTTTCGCTGACTATTTGAAGTCCGTGTCTCGCAAATGTCTGCCGGAACGCATTTATGGTTTTTTTTGCGGTTGTTGACTTCATCACAAAAATCTCGGACCATTTTGTCCTCGCATCTACTAACAGTAGAAAATTATGACTTTTGTACGGTCCCAAGAAGTCGGTGTGCACTCTTTCCCATGGTTTCTCTGGCCAATTCCACGGATGTAGCTGCGCTGCTGGCGGGTTGTCACGGAATTCCGCGCTGTCGCGACAACTTCTCGCTAGTTCCTCTATTTGCTTATCTAGTTGTGATCACCAAAAAAACAATCTCGCTATTGATTTCATCTTTACCATTTCTGCGTAATTTTCGTGTAGTTCGTTTAGCACAGCTTCCTGTAATTTACTCGGTATTATGATTTGATAACACCACATCACGCAATCCTGTTCTATCGCTAACTCATCTTTTCTTGTTTCGAACGGCAACAAACTGCTTGATAACGTTTTTCTGTTTGGCCATCCAAGTTCTAGATATCTTCTAACTTCTGCTAATGTCTTATCCGTCCTATTTTCGCGTGCTATCAATCTGTCGTCAAACAAACTTGTGGCTTTTGTGCAATATAATTCAAATATGTATATTGTGGTTTCGTGTGTTCGCTTTCTTTTGATATCAGTAACCGCGATAACGCGTCTGCGCTGTTTCTCGCGGATTTGACGTACATGATTTGATATTGAAAAGTTTGCGTAACGCTGCAAGCACCTCGTAACCATTATCGGAATTCCTTTTTTCGGTCCGAAAATTCGAACCAACGGCTGATGATCAGTTTTCAGAATGAAGTTCCTTCCGTACAAATAATCATAATACTTGGTGACTCCGAATATTATCGCTCGCGCTTTCTTATCTATCGCGGCGTATTTACATTCGCTTGTCGCCAATGTTTTTTATGCATATGCGATGGGTCGTTCTTCTTCCGGCATTATTTGTGAAAGAATTGCTGAGATCCTGTAATCCGATACATCACACGTTAATATTAACTGTTTGTCTGGATAATTTGTGAACACATCCGCTGATTTCAGGTTTTTTTTTTTGTATCTTTCGAATGTTTCTTGGCACTCTCTTGAGCACTCTCTTGGCACTCATACGAATTTTTCTTTCTTTAACAACTCGTACAGTGGATGCAACTTTTCCGCTCGATTCTTTATGAATTTAATTTAATAGTTTATCGTTCCCAGGAATGTCTGCAATTCTTTCACATTTTTCGGAGTCGGAATTTTATTGATCGCACCTACTCGCTCTCAATGTGTGAATTTTTGCTACGACTAAGATTAATTATCCGGGGCCCCTATTTCTAGCCATTCCTTTTTTTATTAGTCTATCTATTTCCGCGCCCACTTTATCTTTCATTGCGAACGGTAGCGTTCGCGGCTTACAATATATCGGAACTGTGTTCATTTGCATGTGTATAGTGAAATCAGCTTTATTGTACGTCTCTAGTCTTTCTGAGAACAGATGCTCGTACTTCGCTAGAAATTTTTTCCGTATATTATCGAGATTTTCATTTTCTTTTTTTGTTGTCTTTGTCGTCGCTGATTGCGTTGCTCTACGCCTGTTCGTGTCTGTCGCTTGGTTTATACCCAGTGGCCAAAGCTGTAGCTTATGTAGCCATTCTCTGCCGATTAGTGGCTTCCCGTGTTTACCTACTACGTATAGTTCGCCTATTGTCGTTACACGACCGTACTTGTCCATTACATCTCGGATCATCCCCACTGCGTTTTGTCTTTCGCCGCCGAAATAAATCAATTTAATATTTGCCAGTTCAATTTTTTTATTTGGAAATAATACTACAGTCTCGTTCATTGATCAATGATACCTCGGAACTTCTATCTATTTCCATTTTTACCGGCCTGCCTTCGACTTCAACTCCTAAAAATTGCGGTTCTATTTTTAAAAGATTACACGATTTTATTTTGCTACCTACTGTAAACGTAACCTTATCATACCATTCGCTTTCGGATTCGTCCGTGGCGCTCGTCTCCTTGTCGATTCGTTGAATGTTTTTCACTGTCTTCGCTGTCTGTTGTGGTTTCGCTTTGCATATCACCCGCAGATGCCCTTGACGACCACAGCCATCGCAATGTTTCGTACGATGCCAACAGCGATTCTTCTGATGATTTTCTTATTCACAACAGGTGCACCCGCAGGTGTTACCCGCGTCTCCGGTTGACGCCGTCGCTGTGCTCCCTTGGCCACTGTCTCGTACTCCGTTGTCTGCTCCTTTTATTTTGATGCTAAGTTCGAACTCGATAAATCTCGGCTTCGGCAATCTTCTTCTCGTTTTGTGTCCCTGTTTTGAATTCCTTGAAGTTTTGTTTGCCTCCTCAATTGCCGCGGTTATTTTCATCGCGACATCCGAGAGTTAAATTGTTAACTTTGAATAGCGCAATTGGATCGTTTTGCTCCGAATTCCGCTCAACAATTGATCTCTTATAGCTTCTTCTTCGTCCGCGAAACCGCACTCCGTCGCCAAACTGCGTAACGCGGCTACATATTGCGTGACCATTTCTTCCTCTTTTTGCTTCCTCTCCCGGAATTGCGCTCTCAGCACTGTCTTGTTGATCTTCGGTTTAATGTATTCGGTTTAATGTAAATCACTTTTTCGATAATGGGGGATCCTTCAGGGAAACGTCCTTCGGTTTGGCCAGAGCACACACTTTTCGCACCACTTTGTACACTTCTGCATCTATTTTCGTCAGCAGGATTGCTCGTTTTCTCTTCCACTATGGCGTTTGCCTCGAAATATAAGTCAATCCGCTCCACGAATTCCTCCCAGTCATTCATTCTGATTTTGAAGTTCAGTTAACTCGTATCCATCTTGATCCCTTGATTCTATATGTTCGATTGTTCGTCGATTTTCGCTCCGATGTCCGCCGATTCGTCTTCCACACTCACTATCGACTGCTCGTTACACACTGCCTGTCTCAATATTGGTCGCAATTCATCCATTTTGTTTTCTGTCATAGCTTTTATGCCTTGTTGCTTCAGTTCCTCGATGAGTTGCTCCTTATTCAGATTCTGTATCCAGGCTATATCTTCTTTCTTTCCTTTTTTGCCATCCACGCTTTTCCTTTCGCGTAGTCTTGCTACACGCGTTACTGTTCGCTTACCTCGTCGCCAATTGTTGTGTTGAGGATAAGGGGCACAGAAACGTTCGAGGCATGTTTATCTCGAAGTGGCTTTATTCCGACTGACGACTTTCGTCGCCTTACAAGTTAACATACACACACAGATACACACGCACATTCATACGCGCCGGCATACCTTGACCGTCGCGATTACATACACTACAAAAGCATCTTGAATTTTAACAACATCCTGAATACATAATATATGGCAGTAAAAAAATCTAATAATTTTATATTACTTTTGATCTATATCTTATATCGAGATACATATTAATGTATATATTACTGTCGATATAAGATATTTGTTTGTAAAATTTAATTTAATTTAAATAATTTAACAAAAAGATATCATCATCAAATCATAACAAAAAGATATATTTAATTATTACTAACAAAACAAAATGATCTTAATGAAACGTATTGTCGCGTTACTTCCCGAGATCGCGATACTCGGCGGAGCGCTTTCGGAAAGGAAAAACACTGTTTAAAGAAAAGCTCGCTCTTTATTAAACCAACGGTACAACGGTACAGAAACGCGTCCGGCCACCGCGGAATCTGGCCGTCAAATCTATAAAACAGTCGGAGAACGACGCGTTGCCAAGGGCCGATCCTCTATTCAAATTCTTATCGATTGATATTGATTAATTTCAGCAGCGCCGAACGGAACACCGCATGGCCGCAACACTGCCTCCCTCTTCATAAAATTGTCGTCCCGACAATTCTTCCTCTTTCAAGAACTTCCTCTTGGAAAAGACTTCTAGGCTCCTGGCGACTTCCTGCCCTACCCTGGGCTGCTGCCTCAGGTTACCAGGCGCCGTTACTTCTAATCCCAGTCTTCTCTACTCTTCAGAAGAATCTTGTTCTTAAAATTTTTGCGCGTTTCACTCTTGACTCTTCGTCTTGAGCTTTGCGCACTTCTCTCTTCCATTTTTCGGGCAAAGTGGGGATAATCGTCGTGGACCCTTACGTCTCTCTAAAAGACACTAAACCCTGCCTCGGCATTTGCCCATCGTCCCCGGAAAACCACGACTCGGAAAACCGGGGCAAGACAGACTTCTTTCAGTTTGAAGCACGAGCTTGAAGATCTTGCTTGGTGCTCAGGCTCGAGGATCTCCCCACGACGCT
>NW_011929548.1:23878-43439 GCF_000187915.1 Pogonomyrmex barbatus | reverse complement strand
GTTTTCCGAGAGCACGTCTTAAGGAAGCGAGCATCCGAAGTCGGTAGAAAGCCTGAGTTTTGTTGGGGCCCTCCCCAACGCGCCGAGTTCGCTTGGCCTAGCCGAAAGCCGTATCTCCGAATCTCTCATGGCAAGCCGAGAGCCGCTAGGGTCTTCCCAGCGCGTCGAGTTCGCTCGATCCGACTCCGCCGTTCCCGAGATTTCTCCGTTGGGTATCGGGGTTCTCCCCGATACCACCGTTCCTTTCCGAGCACCAGGATACGCCCTGATCGGCCGAGTATACTCGGCACCGACGCTTCTTTCTCCACACACAGCTGGGGCCCTCCCCGGCTGGCCGAGTTCACTCGGCACTCACTGAGACAGACGAGGGATACACCCCCCGTCAGCAGAGCCCTCTCGGCAGAAAACGGGCCTATCCGTTTTCCAATCTAAACGATCAAACGCCCTCGCGAATATGTCACCCTCGCGACAGCGCTTTAATATCACCGGCGATTTAAAGATCCACGGCGAGCACGTGCGACACCGCCGCCACCTCGCGCCACCGGACTGCGCGCAGCGAACAGTATCGCGCCGACCGCCGAAGCGATATCGCATTTGTACACTAAACCATACGCGCGCCGATCGCCGTCTAGCCCGTCCACGGCCACGACCATTCGCGAAGATCGGTGCATTCCAACGCACCGTTCACTATCGTTCTGTGAATAAATCATTGTTGCAATACACGTCTAACAACAATAAGCGAATTTCTGTCTCCAATGTCCTCGCTTTCTCCTCCTGGTAACCGACTGACCGCTCTTCGCGCGGGAAAGCGAGACCGTTTTAATTATAAACTCTTTAATACACTCGCAACAATCTGAAGCTATATTATATTCCATTAAAAGTTTATGACAAATAAAACATTTTCTTTTTAATTCATAATTTTCTGGCACTACTTTACATAATGGTATGCCAGTTTGTTATTGCTACTCGAACACGATTAAAGTCTTGCACTTCTGCATGAAAGCAGTCTTCGCATATCCTTTGAAAAGGAGTGTCATCTTCTCTGTAGATGATACTGGCAGAGTTTATAGCTTTTACACATGTTCCCAGCAGAAGTGGCTCGTAAGTTTCCGGATACTCCTCCGGGATGATCCCGTCTACTGCTTTCACGCTTTCTTGGCTCGTTGGCGGTTTCATCTTTTGATTTTATTTCACAATTAATATTATATTTTATTTAACTCACTTAAATTTTTTTTATAATATTTACCTTAACCTACACTTAATACTTGATGAATCGAGTCTGAATGTCTACTGACGGTTAAGGATGACACTCCTTCGTCTTGCCGCTGATACATGATACGTTTTGCATCTTTCTTATCTTTTAGAAATACGGGTTGACATCGCGAAATTTATGTTAATGTCTCCTTTTTTCACTGACTATAATAAATAAAAACAAAGAAGTTATTTAAAATTTCAAAAATTATTGTAAATTTAAAATAAATATTCATACGTACCTTTATAATTTATATATAGCATATATGTGCTCTATAGTTTTAATTTACACATATAGAACACATATCACACAACATTATTTGATATAGCGAAGTTCTGCACTCGGTACAAAATAGTCCTTCCATTGTGCCAAAAGAGTCAATTTCGTGTATACGAAGAACATTAATGTGCGAATACAAGTCTCTAATTCTCACAAAACACTCTGTACAAAATCTCGAACTAAAATTTCCTGCTGAATAGTAAAATGTAACGCGGCACGTTCTTCTTAGTTCATTTACTGCATTAATTTTACGTTGATTCAAGAGTTTATGTTTGAACCTCATATTAAAGTCAGTATCATCACTGTTATAATCAGAATCTTCGAGCACTTCTTCATCAATATTCATTGTATCATCGTCATTACTATCATCATCATCAATGTCATCAACAACATTATCATCATCACCGTCATTTTCATCTTCAATGTCCATAACTTTATCCTCAATATTATCTTCATCTACCAATCAATCACTTCAATTTCTTCTTGATTTGCTACTATCACTTCTTCATTCACTAAATCTATCACTTCGATTTCGTTTTGATTATTTGCCATTACTTCTTCATTGTTAATTAATATAATTATTATCAGCCATAATATCTTTAATTTCTAACAGTAGATTCAGAAGTCTCGTTCTCTCTTCCGTTTATATATCTCAATTACTGACAAAAGTCTCGGTCTCTTTCGTTTATATATCTCAATTTCATATGTTATATATGTACTATCATTTGTCAAGTGTCAAGCTAGCAGTTTTTGCATTTATACTTATATTTAGCATCTAAACTACAGTATATACATGGATAGGGTAAAGGAATACAACACAACAAGGAATACAACATTAATGTTTAAATATTTTTATTTAAAAATTTTTCTTTCTGGTGTTGTAACCACCAGTTAAATATTTTAAATACATTTTGTAACGCGCAATGTTTCGAATGTTTTACACATCGAAAAGTATTGTTAACATCTAAATTATTCAACGATTCTAAATCTTTATAATCAATATCCATGGTTTTGATAATGACATCATCGCATCGCTATCGAGCATATTTGTCAATCATTTTTTCTTCTGACATCCTTTATCGTATATGAGAGCTTCATCTTCTATGTCAATCACAGCTGTTGTAATCAAACGTTCCGCCATGCTATATGGAATCATTCCGTCTTCCCATCGCAAGCCATGATGATTTGCAATCAACCAGGAAGCGCAAGATTTGTCGGATTTTGTAAGGAGATGCCATGGTATAGGACTTGCAAAAATATAATGAGAGAGAATTGTCCTCTTTCTCAACACAGCCACTTCCTTCACGATAAATCTCCTTCCGACGACGAATCCTTGCAAATCCGCAAATGTTGGAACGATCATGACGAAAAAACAATTCCTTTGAGACTATGCTCCATCGACAAATACATCGGATTTTTATTCCTTTCTTATATTAAAAAAGAAGGGATATTTGCAAACGTTGCAATTTACATAATCTTGCGCACTACATTGGATAATGGGCAATACTCAATAACGCGATCGTGTAAGATGAGATAATAGGCGGTACATTTTCTTTACAATCAAATTCTATTCGCACATTTACAGTAGCGCTCTTGATGGACTCGTTTTGTCGCGAACAGTCAATGACCACAATAAGTCCTTTTGTCAAAAATGTTCCTACGGTGAAAAGCGTTTCGTAACAATCGTATCCATAATATGATTTACAAAAACGTGCATACATGTCAAAGAGGATGGTATCTATTTTTGTTAAAATCTAGATTTAAGTCGTTGTACGGATAAAATTCGGAATTTAAATAAAGTTTCACATTGGTCAATTTACAGTCATCGAATATCGTAACATCTTCAGACACATTATTCTTTCGGCCGTCTGCAGAGCAAAGATAACGTACCGCAGTTTTTCTAGCTGAGTCAACGTTTTTACAGCCCACGAAAGTTTGGTTGTACTTTGTAATAAAGGATACTCGTATAAATCCCACGAGCGAAAACTCAACTATGCTCAGATATCGCCCACTTTCCAAAGCTTGCAACAAAGATAGTTTATTGATTTCATTCAACATTACATGAGGCATTCGCCACTGTACTTTGAATAATTCTATTTCCGGTTCGTCGAAACTCCCATACAGTTGTTGTCGCTGCGCGTTCGTATCAATATCAATTCATGACGAGCGTTAACAACCACACGTTTGTAATTTTCGCAAAAGCCAAACAACAGATTGAATGGTACGCAAAAATTAAAGTATCCTTCCGATATGGTCGATGAAATGTCCCATCCTGCGTTTCGCAAAATTAGCGCCTTGTCATACGTCAGCGATACATAATTCTTGATTGTACTGGTTATTCCGACATTTCTGTTGCGATCAATCTCTACACCATTGAGTTTGTATCGAATTTCATCAAACATAAATGCTATACAATTGTTTCCAAGAGTTGTCACTGATTTATTATTTTTCTTCTTTGTCGTCAATGTTCCTTCGACATAGAGAAAGCTTTCGCATGGCAAGATGTATAAATCTTGCTGTTATATAGGTTATTTCATCGTTATGTCCAAACGTCGTGTTTGCGTACGAATTGTACGTGTGAGTTTCAGTCTTGATGACGCGATCGTCAAAGATCGGCTTCCAATATTTAAGATATCAATCATTTCAAACGATGAATCCTAATGAAAAATTTAATGTTGGATATGTTGAGTTTCTTTTTACCGTATGATTTAGTACTCTTAGTCGTCGCCTCAAAAATTGAGGCGTGCTCTCCTTATCGCTCAGTGGAATGTCGGCATGTGATCCGCTCGGCTCTTGGGAGTTATCCTTGTTTACGTTACTGAAAAGGGATTCGTCTGAATTGTCGTTGAGTGAGGTCGCATGTTTCTGCGGTCGGACTGGGAGAATCGGGTTACGGGAGAGCGCGTCAGCGTTGGTATTTATCTTTCCTGCTTTATAGATTACCTCGTATTCATATTCAGCTAATTTAAGACGCCATCGAATCAAACGCGAGGTCGGATCTTTTACCGAATGAAGCCAGGTCAATGGTTTATGATCAGTGACTAGTTTAAACTTTTGCCCGTATAAGTAAGGGCGGAAATGATTTACGCAGTATACTATTGCCAGCAACTCCTTCTCGATAGTTGAATAATTCTGTTCGGCGGTATTCAGTATTCGCGATGCATAGGCTATAGGTAGATCTTTTCCTATTTCGCCTTGACTGAGTACGCCTCCTACAGCGCTTTTAGAAGCATCGGTCGTGACAATGAACAGGCGCGTGAAATCAGAGTATTGTAACAGCGGTTCGGTACACAGAGCTGTTTTTAAACAATCGCGCGTTCCTGCGATTCCAGCCATTGGAAAGGTGTGTCTTTCTTCAACAATTGAGTGAGCGGTTTTGCTACCTTAGAAAAGTCAAGGATAAATCGCCTGTAATAGCCAGCAAGGCCCAAGAATTGTTTAATGTTTTTAATGTTGGCGGGCCGCGGAAATCTTTCTATCGCCTTTGTTTTCTCGGGGTCAGGGCGTACCCCGTCCTTGTGATTACATGTCCAAGATATGTCACCTCCTTCCGTAAGAATTCACACTTGTCTGGCTGTAATCGCAGTTTCGCAGTTCGCAGTCTATTCGCTAACTTATTAAATTTAGCTTCGTGTTCCTTCAGGGAACTAGCATATATTACGATGTCATCGAGGTAAACGAATAATTCTACTCCTTGGAGTCCGGTCAGCACTTGATCCATAAGCCTTTGGAAAGTCGCGGGAACGTTTTTTAATCCTCTAATCGGTCAGCCGCACAGTGCCAGCATCGGGCCGTGCGCTTCTTCCCGATCCTCTCCAGGTACTTAGCCGTGCTCGGTGAGCACCTGAGAGAGGCGAAACGTGAGTTTGCCGTGTGTTCTGCTCAGCCACCCGTAGGGTTTTAGTGGGTAGTGGGGGAGGTCCTCTCCCTTGAGTCTCACACTTCCCCTGGGCAGTTACAGTCCGGGGGGGGGCTAGTGCGTAAAGGCATTTCCCCACGTTAAAAAAAAAAGAAAAAAAAGGTTCGGTTAGGTTTAGTCGCGCAGGGGCTGCGGTACTGTGCGGACGTGTCTTCGTACCGCTCCGTGAATTGCTCTCTTCAAAGTACTTTTACATCGATTTCTGTATGTAGTGGTTATCTCAGTACGTTCTATCTCAGTATTTAAGATTACTGACATGATTTCGGTCTCTCGGAATTAATTATTACTTAATTTTTCGATATTTAAGTGTCGAAGTGTTACTGTGCTCCCTGCCCCTGCCGACACCCGTGTTGTCCGACTTCCTTATTATTTTTCATATATTTGTCATATTTTATCTCATCTCTTTGCTCAGCATGCCCGATCGAATATTGGTGCTTGCACTCTTTAATCTCTGGACTATATTAAATCTAAAACCATTAATTAAATAATCGCGTTACCGTGATTTTGCAACGTGCCAATATGGCTGACTTTCTACAATTTTCCGGCGAGTTGTCAATATGGCCAAACAGCAGACCGACCTCGACGAGGTCTATATCCTGTGACTTTCATTCTTGCGACATGATCGAACCATTGTACGTCAGAGTCTTATGGATTTCTCAGTGTGCTGCTCTGTACTAGTGCTTAGTGATATGTCAGTGACTTTGGATACATAAATTATATTATCTTAGTTATTCGTCGTGTTAATTTTATTCTTTATTTATATATGACTATTTAAGACATATCTCTACTTTTCTATAATATATTAATATCTGTGTTGCGGAGAATATGGCGGTATTCCTCTGTATCATTGAGACATTTAAGATGTCTAAATGACTTTTCGGATGATGGAGTGTACGCGATGCTATATAAAAGTATGGCTGTTTGCCGACAGGATGCAATGAGGGAGTCTGAGCCTTAATCTACCACAGACCTTAGGAATGACTGGATCGTGTTTATTTTTATTTATTTTTCTATGATACGGTACGTGACTGAATGTATGTGATGCGTCTTTGTGCCACTGTATGTAAGGCATTTCAGACAGTTTTATTAATTACACTTCTTTAATCTTAATCTTCATTAAATCAATACTAGTTGTATACATATTTAGTCTTTTATAATTTTGTTCTCAATAACTCTATATTATACTCTATTAACTTATTTAATATGTAAAATCTTTCAGGATAATCTATACTTAACCGACCTTATTTATTGCTACTGTGTTAAGTTCTTATTCTTTGAGTCTATTAGTTTGACATTTTATCCGGTAAACTTTAAACTTAAAAATTCATGCGCTTGCTTTTGTTTCTTTATTTATAAATCTGTAGTGTTTATATTATACTTTATTTAATAAATATGTAATTGAATGTGATGCGTCTTTGTGCCATTGTATGTAAGGCATTCCAGACAGTTTTATTAATTACGCATCTTTAATCTTCACTAAATTAATACTAGTTACATTCATACTTAGTCTTTCATAATTTTGTTTCTGTAATTTTACATTATACTCTATTAATTTACTTAATGTGTAAAATCTTTCATTATAATCTGTGCCTATCCAATTCTTACTCATTGCTGTTGTGTCAGGCTCTTATTCTTTGAGTCTATTAGTTTGACATTTTATCCGGTAAATTTTTA
Source organism: Pogonomyrmex barbatus (assembly GCF_000187915.1). The sequence continues at coordinate 36,315 of NW_011929548.1, read as the reverse complement.
AACTTAAAACTCATGTACTTGCTTTTTTGTTTCTTTATTTATATATCTGTTTGTAATGTTCATATTATACTTTATTTAACAAATGTATGCTGTCAAGGATATAGTGGCGACATCTGTTGTTGATCGACTCAATCACAGGTTGCAGTCAGCCTGTAATATAACTAACTGAAAAACCAGGTTTGTTTCAATTCTGTTACAATTTCTGAATTGATTTCGACTAAATCCGGTACGTCCAGCTTAATTGGAACCAACTCTTTCTTTACTTTTTTACCTTTTTACATTTATGAATTCGATATGAGTATTTTATCTAGAGCATCTCGAGCAAATCTTACGAGATACCTGAAAAGTTGTAATGTTGGCAACACTGGCTCACGTCGTCTTTGTTCATGTAGCCTGTGAGTCACCTGAGGTGATATTATTACATTTGAAGTTGACTCTTTGTGAGAGTCTGTACGCTGTTCAGTTTTTAATACTTCTCGCTTTAATCAACTTTATTGCCAGAAAGTCTTTCTTTTGGTTAGCTGTCAAAATTTTATAACGTTAGATTGGTAACTGTAATGCCTTCATCTTTGTATTTTTTCTGTTGGTACACTTGATACACTTAATACACTTTGTACACATACTTATTTCGTTTCATTTATTATTGCAAGCTACTTATACTTCTGATACTTTTATTATCACATATTTTAGCATACTAGTGTTCAGTATTATTGAATATTAATTATTGTTAAACACCTAAGCTCGACTTAAACAGGTTACTGACACTTTTGTCTTATTTTCAGTGTGACGTATGTACAACTGTATGTGTGCTGCAAAGCAAGCAATGTTTTTGTATATATTTTGTTATAATCCTTCGAGAAAAGCTGTGGATTATCTTAACAGACATCTCTTTGTAAGTTATTGTGACGTCCTGGGAGGTCCTGGTAGATCGGACGGAGCCGAAATCAACAGATCCTCGACAGCTACACTCACACGTTATTTGTGAGATTCTTTTCCATGCGGTTAAGAGGGTAAAACCTCAGGATTAGATACTGCGAAGGAAGTAGGTAACAGGAATGTCGAAATGACTTTTATTTTCAGAAAAGAGTTTTCGATTTTGGGAATAAGGAATAATATAATATCACACTTATGGTATTTGAATCGCACTTTATTTACTGTTATAAATGATAGGTATATATATATATATATTTATTTATTTATTTAGCGAGTACGAGTGGAAGTACAAGTGCAAAAATGTAAGTGCGCATACAAGTGCAAATGCGAATGCGAATAAAATGCAAATATGTAAGTGTCCGTGGATATGAATCGTAAGTGCGAAATGGGAAAATGCGCAAAGGTATTCGTCGCTTGAGGTTTTTATATGTTGCCAAAACATGGAAGTAGGGGTGACCTAAATTCCAATGTTATGATTCTACAGGTCTGAATAAAGCCTATTGTTAGTCTACTTTCATTATGAGTCAGCTATGATTCACGCGTTTAAGACCTTCTAGTTGTTCTTGACATAGTTTTCTATTGGTCGACTTAGCCTACATTTGCTATGAGTCAGCGATGACTCGTGGTACTAAAATATTATGGCGCCCTTGACATTTAACGTTGGCCTACTTTCGCTTATAAACTGACCATGAGTCAGCGATGACTTGTGATACTAATATATTATGGAGGCTTTGACATTTAACGTTGGCTTATTTTCGCTTACAAACTGATCATGAGTCACATTTGTGACTAAATATTATGGCGGCCTTGACATTTAACGTTGGCTTATTTTTGCTTACAACTTGACCATGAGTCATACTTACTGACTATTCGGTCGACCTATTTTTGTTTTCAAAGAATTATACTTCGTTATAATAATTCCTTTCTTATAATTAACAAACATATAGTTTGCTTGAATTTAAGCTTTTATAACAAATATTAATCATCGCAATATCGTTTTAGATATACTTTACAATTTTTATAATAATAATGATTACATCGTATAATTAGTATATCTAAAATATATCAGTATAACTCTTTTTACATTTGTAATACATTATTTATTAAATGTTTTCAGGTACAAAATGGCTCTGATTGTGATTGGTTGAATCGTTAGGGTAGTTTTCCATGCATATTAATATTCAAGATTTTTGTCATAGCCATAGGATTAGTGTTAATGAAAAATGGGAAGTAACAATTATAAATATAAGTCTAGGATGAAGGATGGTTTCTAGAAATTGAACTGGTTTATATACGGAGATTTGCCTGCTGTACTAATTTGAGTTTTTGAGGTAAGTGTATGTAAGAAAGTTTATAATTGTTTAAATATCTTCTAAACGGTGCGAGTTAGGTAGGTATGTGTAATGAGATAAGTTGTAGGATTTCCTATGTTGTCCAAATCTTTCATAATAATTATTTGTTAATATAATAATTTATTTATTTATAAATTTTATTAAACGAAATTTAAATCGTAGAATTTCTTTTTTGAGATAAAATATGTTTCTATCGGGATTGTTTATATAATTTCATAAAGAAAACTATCTTATAAGGAAATGTACGTATATATGTATATATGTGTGTGTGCTTTCATATACCCTTAATTTTGTTTATATCTTGAGAATTAAGTATCGTAGCCACAAACTATATTTACGTTTTCGAAAGGATTTTTGATGAAGAATGTATTTATAAAATATATCCATATAAGGACATCAACAAAATTTATTCTTGAAATAAGGATATGTATCAGGTGAACTGTTGAATAAATGTTTTGTCATGGATTTTGTTATATTGTCATTATGACTTTTATTCCTTATTCATATCCTTTCTATTGTTATCAATTTTGTTACTGTAACTTTTATATTTATTATTAAAATGGAAAAGTGAAAGGTTTGATATACAAGGATTTCTTAGTTTCTGAAGTTATATTTGATATAAAGAAATTGGTTGTTATAATTATATGATTTTGTTTATTAATTGTTAATAAAGATATTACAATGTATCGTTAATTGTTTTGTTATAGTTTTCGTGCATTACGTGGGCGAGATTATATTTCCTACATTTGTTTTTTATTCACTATTTTTATTTACTATTTGTTGAGATTTTGTTGATGTTGATTTTGTTGATTTTGTTAATGTTGAAATGCTTAGATAAGGATGCGATATTAAGCTCTATTTTCTTTGTTACTTTACTGAACAGTCTGGAGAAATAATTTCAATATGTTCTGTTTTTTGTTAGTGAGGTTCTAGGGAAAATTTACTAGGAACATTAAAGCTGTAGTAGCGCCATAAGGTTGTGATAAGGAGCGGCCATTTTGTATAAATCTTTAAATAATTTTAAGCGGTATATTCTTTTATTAAATGTATAGGAAAGGTTTGCCGATGCTGTCTCCTAACACAGTTAGTCATAAATAATTAAAAATTTTGAAAAATTTACACTGAACATGATTAGAGGTACTTTCGGCGCTGGGACGTGACATTATTGATTTATTAATATTATTGTTGTACTCTATTGACCATGTATATCTCTGATATTTCTTTCTCCTATTTTGATAACAGAACATCATATTGAGGTTAGACTTTATAATCCTTTATAATCTTTTTTGAATTTTTAATAGACATTTCATACTTTAAATATCAGTCCTTCCACATTGCTTGCTATAATTCATTTGTATAATTGTGCTGTGGAAATTCTTTAGTCCATAAGGACAGGGGAGAGACTGCCCATAAAAGCGGTATGTTTATTTCCTTTATTTCCCATCTGTGATGGGAACTATATGTTTTTTCTTTTCCTATCTTAAGTTTTGTGTTTTTTCTGTTGAGCGTGAGTCAGTGTCTTATATCCTTGATATAGTCTGGGATATCTGTCTTATTTAAAGAATCTGATTGCTGGATGTGCATTTAGCCTGTTAACTATTGTCTGTCACGTCGCGGGCGGTGGCGATGTTGCCAAGCAAATCACCACGTGGCACCGGACAAAGGCGGGAATACGCTCGCCTCTCGGCGACGCTGCCAGTAATCGAGCGGCAAATCACCAGGTTCGGAAGAGTTGAGGAGAATTAACGTACGAATCCCTGATCACTAGAATAAACGTGCGATTGGATGCGTGCGCGAACCGCGGATGGCATCAGACCGAGGGAAGCACATCAGATTAATTAATTAACGGTATTCGCGAAGGTAAAACGCGTCCCTGCATGTCGTTGAACAATATTACGGAATAATATTATCGGAGCTAAAAAATTTGAAACGAGCATTTAAGAGTGCATTTTCCGAGTGAAATCGTCGGACGGGGCAAAAACTATGCCCAAAAAACAAAGGGGACGGTCGTAAACCCTTTCGGTCAGGCTTTCCCTTAGTAGAAGCGATCGTTGAACTTGCACGGACACATTCGGCTGACGCAACAGGGAGAATAGCGCGAGAAATATACGCGTATGCATATATTTTATAATAAATTGTTAACAATTTAGCTACTTACCTTTCGTTGGAAGCTCTCTGCAACTAGTCTTGAAGAAAGATTCGCGGCTGAGAGCGGGGTTCTTGGGTGGTGCTGGCTGGTGCGGGCTGCGCGGGCAGGGCACCTCAGAGACGATCGTGCACCAGGAGCTCGTACTCCCCGTCGAAGGTTACCTCCTCATCGATGATTGCGTTGTGGTTGAAAATCGCGGCCACATGAAGATCGTATTCGAGGTGTCGTATAGCGTTACTACGCCCCGCGTCGATTTTTCCGTGCTTTAGGCATTCGACAGAGGCTTTCGGTATATATTATATTTAGTTAAAAAGTTAGGGTTAGGATATTACTTTCGGCTGCGAGCCAATTACGCATTGGTTCGGCGTCGCGTTGGAATGCAGGAGCTACCGCGTGCTCGAAGTCCGATGTTTCCTTCGTGGTAAGTGCGGATGACAACACCTTGCCCCCAGAAACGATCGGAATTCTTGCTATAATTATGAATTAATCGATTAATTAATATTGGACTTGCTATTAACACCTAGTTGCCTCGTGCCCTCGCGAACACTTCCGTTAGTAGACGCGGTGATGAACCGTATGAAAAAGCAAACACGTGGTGATTCAAATTTTATATTATATTCAGGAGTTTAATTAAAAGTTGCACGTGCGAAGCTTTATTCTAATGCGGATAAAAGTGGTGATGAGGATTCCGAAATTAGCTGACCACGTGATTACACAAAAATCTAGTTTTATTTAAGGAAAGAGAATACACTCGCGCTCTGACACACAAACTAATAAATAATCTTAACACTAACGGATTACTAATTTGAGATTTAATTAGAAACTTAACTAGAAGTTGAAAGTAAATTAGAAATTGAGTTAGGATACCGACTTAGGAGTATGTCGCGAGACGCTCACGTGGAGCGATGTGTTACTCGGTTGACGGCGCGCACAAGAGTGAACGAGTATGACCGCGCGCCTGCGGCGGCATTGTTGCGCAACATGGCGGATGGCGTGGGTACGCCAACGCACGTGGCGCTGGCGGCGGCATAGACTATAGAGCTAGGCTAGATGCGCATATCCATGGCGGTCGCTGGTCGGCCAATCAGCGCATGGCTGACTGGAGATGATGCGCGTAATAGTAATGCGGGCCTTATTGTAGTAACAATCTTACAATTAATTAAATTAATATCGGTATCATTAACATGATCTTATTATTAATGCAGGTATTATATTTAGGTATGTTTAAGGAACATTATATTTATTATTATAATTTAAATATTTTCAAAGTATAATTATAAAATATTTCGTGTATTATATCAAATATTGTTGTTTATAGTTAGTAAGGAAAGTGGTTAGGATAATCGAATACATGTGTTATTAAATGTTAATATTTATAATTATTGAAGAAGACGGTTAAAATAATATTACATCTAAGTAACATAATAGTAGGGCGCGCCATGTTAGGCGGAATGGCAGGAGAGCCAATGGTCGCTCTCGGTCGCTGGCGATAAATCACATTAAGGTGATATTACATGCGTGGAAAAGGAAAAAAGAAAGAAAATGGTAGCTCTCCGGACGTTACACTCGATTTGTTTGATTTTATCCAATGTCTTCTTTCGGCTTTATGTATTAATATTAACTTATTTATTATTTATATATTTGTTTATTTATTCATTCAGTTACCTAGTCAGTTAGTTGTTTATCGATTTTAAGAGTTATCTATTGTTTTTACATATATATTTATATATATATATATAGGCTCCAAGAAGTTTATGAGTTTGTAGTTAGTTATTAATATATATTGTTAAAGTCTCTTTTATTCTTTTTATTTAATGAACTGCGTGCGCTGTTGTTCTTTTATTGTAATCTCTCTATTTTCTGCCAACTTACTGAGTGTTGTTGATTTATTGATCGCTCTTATCTTTATTAATTATTTGTTATTTTTTTATTAATTATTTTAATTTTTTAATTATTAGTTTTTTAAATGTTATTTACTTATTTATTTAGTTTTTCTTCGTTGTTTTTCTAATGTTATTTAATTTTCTTTAGTTTAATTGTAATTTCTCTTATTTTTGTTAACTGTTTGCTTTTGTTAATTTCCTTTTTATCGAACTTTATTATATTGGCTGATTCACGTCTCTTGTAACTTGAGTGTGCTGGAGGAGTACTCTTTGTCTATTACTTAGCTCGTCGTCGCATTCAAACTGAGGCTGCCTCTTCTGTCTACTGGAAGACCTTGGTGATGTTCTTTGCCACCAGGCAGGCTGTATAACAGTGAGACAGTTTAGAGGATGGTAGGTGTTATTCAGTATGGATAGGTAAAGGGGAGTTGAAATATCCGGAGGCGGCGAATTGCCGTGCATCGAGGGAGCAGCGGATGTGATTCCCATCACCACGTCGAGCCGGCTCAGCTCTTTCTCACTCCATCTAAGATTAAGATAAGTCTGAAGCCTATTAGTATGAAAGTTCTTTAATCTATTTATTTATTGAATGTCAGCATAACATTACAATAATTGAAAAAATATCTAGCTAAGAATTCCTTATTGATACTTTACTCAAACTCTTTCTTCTTTACTCCTGAATGCATGGGGCTATTCTCATCGACTTTTTTTTTTCGCCGGACTGCTTCTCATTGTTGACGACTGCATTGGATCTTCTCACTCTGGCGCAACAATGGCGGGACAGAAGAGGATCACTCCTGTAAAAAAATCAATCAAATATGAATATGAGTAAAAAAATGGAGAGAATACCCCCTGCTGCTTCTCGGATGGTGGCGGGGCGGCCTCGTGGAGAGAACCCGCTCTCTGTGCGGTCGTCATCGGGCAACGGGACCCCTCTCGATGTGGAAAGTCGAAAGGGTCGTGGCACTGGGAGTCGAGTCCCTGCTCCCAGCAGGTCTTCGTTAACTGGCGTAGAGCAGATAGGTGACCGGGTGGCCGGTCCGGTAGATAGTGAATCAATCGGTGGTGGTGTTCCTTCTTCCACAAGAACCCCCCGTGTTGGAGAACATTTCTCGGAGATTCCCGGATCCTCTTATAGCGAACGTGCGTGACGATGATGTCAGCGTTGGCAGACCCTATTCTTCAAGCAGAGAGAGCGATAAAATGGAAATCGCTGGTGGTAGGGATCTGGAAAGTCAGGTGATTGACTCGATTAATTTAATTGACTCTGATGAGGATGCTAGCTTTGTCTCGTATACAAATACGGGCAACGAGACATCCCTGTTCACTTGGGGAGCTAGCCCCAATGTTTCTGAAGTCAGGCCAAAAAAGAGGAGGCTAGGATCTTCCTCTAAAAACAAAGAGAGAGAGAGAGCGATTAACGGTAGGGCAAAAAATGGAAATAGAGGACAGATACACATGATTAAATACCTCAATTCCGAAGACGTAGGTGCTCAGGTCATTGAATGGCTAAATGAGGTGGAGAATTGTAGAAAGAAATCCAGCTCCTTACAGGGCCCGGTCAGCAAGACTATCAAAATCAATTTATTATCGGCGAAATGCGCCGTGGAAGATCTCATTTCCAGGAAAGCTGCAAAGAGAAAGGAAGATATTTAAAACAGATGCCTAGAGGATATTAAACGTGAATGACTTGAAGGAGGAGAACAGATCTTTGAGACAGTCTATTAAGAAACTTACGGAGGAATTGAACGAAAGGAAGTTCCCTTCGAACGGAAACCGTGTTGAGCGTCCTGTACCTTCCAACGGTGATAGGCCCCGGTCGGACGGAGTGGATGGAGCAGCGCGCAATGAAGACGTTGACAGGCGCTCCGGCTGGGTCTCCCGCAACGTACCGGAAAATTTTAAAAATATTAGACAGGATACAGACAAGAGGAGAAACATAGATGAGGCTGAATCCAGGAGAAGGAAATGGGAAGCGGCGAATGAGCTTCTGGTACGTTTTACACAATGAGGTCCCTATTCGCGATCTTGGTATGTCGAGAGGAGAAGGAACCTACGGAGCAGGAGAGTCTATAGAAGAGGCACGTCAAGAAAGAATAACCAGAGATCGCGGCGAGTGCTGTCTCTTGCGGACAACACAACCGCTTCGTCCTCCGAAGCCGGGGGAAGAGAGACGGAAAGCTGGACCGAAGTGGTGAAGAGGAACAAACGTAGGAGAATCGACGGCAACGCTGCTGGTAGGAGTGATCGAGGTGTTGGGAATAGAAGCAGGAGCGTGGAACATCAGCGTACTCCGCGCCAAAGAACTTCAGACAGAAGGCCTAGAATACCCTCTCCCAATGTAGCGGCAATCTCGATAGTGGTGGAGGATGGCGGACCATCATACGCGTCCGTTCTTAGCAGGGCCAGAGAGGAAATCTCCACACAGGAATTAGACGTGATGAATACCAGAATCAAGCGGGCGCTCTCTGGTGGAGTCCTGCTTGAACTGCAGGGAGAAGACTCTTCTAATAAAGCGGATCTGCTAGCAGAGAAGATGAGAAATTATTATTGGCGACTCAAAATTAGCAGACCAGTTAAATACGCTGATGTCAGACTTACCGGATTCGATGATTCGGTGACAGCTGAGGAGACTCGTCGACAGGTTTCCTCCCTCAGTGACTGTTCTTCGGAGAGCGTCAGAGTCGGACCGATTAGGATCGCGAGGAATGGGCTTAGCATAGTCTGGCTGCAATGCCCGTTGCATACTGCCCTGAAGCTGTCCAACATTGGCAACATAAACCTCGGATGGGTGAAATCTGTCAGGGTAGATTTACTCCCCGCCAGACCTGTAAGATGTTTTAAATGCTTCGCGAGAGGACACACTCGGTATCGTTGCCCCAGTGAGATTAACAGATCTGGATCATGTTTTATATATGGAGACTCATCACACAAGTTGAATACCTGTAGAAATCGCACGTGTTGTCCTGTTTGCAAGGAGAGAGGTCTTCCATACGACCACAGAGCGGGCAGCGAGTTCTGCACGCCGGTGCTTCCTGGTCCTTTGATTAATCTAAGAGACAGATTGTTGAATAACTCTTCCTCACCTACGAAAGGATCCGTGAATCGAAGCGCTGGCTCTCAGGGCAACACGTTGCCATGACACGACGAAGATCAAACCTGTGGAACAACAACAATAATGAAGATCTTACAAATTAACTTAAACAAATGCTCAGTTGCACAGGACTTAATTATGAATACGATTAACGAGCAGAAGGTCGATGTGGCAATAATCTCGGAGCCGCACTCTATTTGTCGACACGATGATTGCTGGTATATCTCTCGGGATAGTCCTTCTTTAGCAGTTTTATACATTAACAACAGATTTAATTGGCGATTACTCGCCTCTGTTCTGGGTGTTGTGGCGATAAAGGCTGACAACTTTGTAATTATTAGTGTATATTTCTCTCCCAATCGCTCATCTAGGGAATTCGAACAATTCTTAGACACGCTATTTGATATCGTGGTTTCTGCCGGTGACGCTCGAGTGCTATTGGCCGGAGACTTTAATGCTCGTTCCCAAGTGTGGGACAAGTGTGATAACAATCGCGGTAAATTACTGTTTGAGTGGGCGTGTGGACTCGGTTTAAACCTTGTAAATAGTCCCGGAACCAGCACATGTTGTAGGATACAGGGGGAGTCCACAGTGGATTTGGCGTGGTGCTCCGGTAACCTTTTGGAGTCGATCTCGGGATGGAGTGTATTGGATGGTTACAACGCGTCCGATCACAGAACTATCATCATGAAGATCTCTAGTGGAAGAGATAAAAATAATATCTCTAGACCACGCGAACTCTTTCCAGGTGGAGCACCAAGAAGATGGACAGGGGCAGATTTATGGCGGCCCTGCACGCGGGTTTTTGAATGCTACATGGGACGGAGACAATAAATCTGAACGAGCTTATCAGCAGGATTGGGAAAATTATTAAAGACGTGTGCAACATGGCGATGCCCAGGATTACCAAACTTTCCGCGAAGAAGAACAGTGTCTATTGGTGGAGCGAGAAGATCGCCATTGGTCGGGACAAATGCAAAATGGCTAGGAGGCGATACACGAGGGCGCATGCGCGCAAGAGCGGTACAGTATGGAGACGGCTATGGAAGGACCTCAAAGAGGCTAAAAAAGAACTTAGGGCGAATATCGCGACGGCCAAGGACAAAGCGTGGCAGAAGCTGATCGACTCCATCGAGAGGGATCCTTGGGGACGCCCATATAAGCTAGTCACTGGGAGGATAAGGAACATGACGGCACCGGTGTGTGAGTCCTTGGAACCGGCCTTCATAGCGGAGGTGATATCGCACCTGTTTCCAGAAGGTGATGGAGGTGAGGCACCTTGGAGCTCTGGTCCTCGCGTTCCGCTTGGGGACGTTCCGGAAGTAACCGTAGCTGAGTTGGATGTGGCTGCCGGTAGACTCAAGAACAATGGGAAATCGCCGGGCCCCGACGGCTTTACATATAAGATCTTCATTCCAGCCATGGAGGCTGCAAAGGAAGTATTTGCCGTGCTCTTCACTAGATGTACGCGTGAGTCCTATTTCCCGGACGACTGGAAAGTCTCTAGATTGGTACTGTTGAGGAAACCGAACAGACTTGTGGACTCTTTATCGTCCTTTCGTCCAATCTGTTTGCTAAATACAATTGATAAACTGTTCGAGAAGATCATTGCCAACAGAGTGTGTAGTTTTCTAGAGGAGAACCAACTATTGTCCAATCAACAGTTTGGATTCAGACATAATCAGGGCATATCTGAACAATCGCCACGTTAAGTTTGTGTATAGAAACGACTGCTTAGGAGCTTCCAAGTGACCAGGGGAGTACCGCAGGAATCAGTACTTGGTACCCTTTTATAGATCCTAGCATATGATCAAATCCTGGAGGAGGGCGACCCGAAGGAGTGCTACATGTCTTGCTACGCGGATGACACGCTCTTGGTTGCGGTCGCCATAGATGCCAATACTGCGATCCAAAAAATCGAAACAGCCACCGCTCGTACCATCGATAGAATTGAGAATCTCGGTTTAGAGGTGTCGATAGAGAAGACCGAGATAGCGATTTTCTGTAGGAAGGGCCTTTCTCTACCTGCCCGCCTTCCGCGGGTCAGGATTCGTGGACTCGCCATAAGGCTAGTAATAAAATTAAGTATCTAGGTATAATTTTAGACATGCATTTAGCATTTAGGGAGCACCTCCGTTTCATTATCCCGCGCGCGAGGCATATGTTGAGCGGACTTATGCCCAATCTTAGGGGACCCGGTCAGAGGAAGAGACGACTGTACGCCTCCGTTGTACAATTTATCCTGTATTATGGGGCACCCATATAGGCCGATCGACTGGAGTATAAATCGGTCACAGCCGGAGACGCGAATAATTTGTTGAGATCACTGGCGATTAGGGTAATCTGCGGATACAGAACTATCTCCTACATTGGCGCTACCGCCCTGGCTGGGATTTTTCCATTTAAAATTAGGGCGGAGAGACTCGCGAGTCTTTATCGGAGAGAAAGAGAGAGTAGGACTGGGGATGCCCCCATCCCCATCAGTAAAAAGAGGGAGATTAGGGAGGAGGCGGACACAAGAGCAGTATGGAAGTCCCTCCTCGAGAACCACAAACAGTCTGAAGCAAGAATTAGGGGGGCACTAGCCCCTATTCTCGGCGGTTGGCTGAGTCGCGGGCATGGCTCACTGTCATTTCGTATGACGCAGCTCCCTAACGGGCATGGATGTTTTAACGAATTCCTGGCCCGCATGGATCGGGCTCCCTCTCCGCTCTGCGCGCATTGCACGAGCGGAGATGTCAACGATGCGGATCATACTCTGCTGGCTTGCCGCGCATGGTTCTGGAAACGGCATGAATTGTTCGAGGCATTGGGATTTGAACTGGGAGACATAGACCCCCTCATCTGGAGAAAATCTTAAGGGCGTGCTCAATGGCCAGCGGGAGTGGGCCGCATTAGAGAGGTTCGCGGAGGAAGTCATGTTCGCTAAGGAGCAAGCGGAAAGAGATCGCCAGGATATCGGATAACTCTCACGTGGGCGTGGGTGCGTCTGGAAGTATCTATTCGTTTGTGTCCCTTTGTTTGTC
>NW_011929536.1:79605-90714 GCF_000187915.1 Pogonomyrmex barbatus | reverse complement strand
CTTTACCCCCGCGTCCCCGAGTTACCCCGCACACCCGCACCCCACTCGGAGCTCCTGGGTTAGAACCGGCCTAGTATCACTACTTAGCAGAGATAATTCCAAGAAGCGAGGATAATCATATATGGTTGTTCTATTCCCATCAATCTCCGGACATGTCGAAAATACAACGCTTTATATATTGGCTTCGAATTAAAGCAGCTATAGAGAAAAGAAAAAAAGAAAGTAAAAAAATGTAAAATTGTTTTGATGAGACAGTACAACAATTTAAAAGAATCAAGATTTCGCAATATGGAACACCTAGAGCGAGTGAAACGCGAGCTGCTGGAGCAGTGCAGTCAAGTCGCTACCTTGGTGGAGTGTTTCGCGTGGTTGCAACGATGTGAGGAGTGCATCGAACAATTCGAGGAACTTAGCCGTGTTAAACGTCCTCGACCGTTGCAAATAGACAACTGCGGTGGCGAGGATCGCGCGACTCGCGGGTGCAAAAGTACAATTAGAAAAACGTTTCGTGCACGTTAGTGGTGAGTACGCGAGTAGAGACACTGGATCTCTCGTTTGGTGCGAAATTGATACGGCATTTGAAAGCCGTATATTGACAGGTGCGGTGATCAATGTGGACTATATCGAGCCGCGACAATTTTTAGAAGACGTTGATGGTGTAGTGCTCGAGCGAGTGCGAGACATTGTACAAAGACACGATAGTGTGAAAGTGAACACTGCATTTAACGAGTTTGTGATAAACGGGCGATAAACGCGCGAATAAAAGTATAAACATTAAAAATAGTGAATTCTTTCGAGTGTTAAATTTGGACGAGTGATACAAGCAGTACGTTATCGAACTCACGTTGGCGTCGCTCGAAGAATTCCAAGAACGCGACAGTGGATGGGCGTTGTCGCGAATTCTAAATTTGACTGTAAACGTGAACAAATATAATCCAATGCACGCGGGATGCTACATCGAATTACCGCGGGAAATTATATTAAAGCGAGCGATAATCAATGTACGATCCAAGGACAATGCGTGTTTCGCATGGTCGGTGGTCGCTCTGCATCCGGCTGAAAGGAATATAAATCGGGAATTGTCGTACCCATATTATACGAGAGTGTTAAATTTGCAAGACATTACGTTTCCGATGACGTTAGATCAAATAAAGAAGTTTGAACGAATCAATGACATCTCAATCAACATTTACGGTTTCGAGGGAGGAAAAAAGATTCTTCCGATACATCTGACATCTGACAGGAAGTTGGAGAAGCATGCAAATCTATTGTACAGGATCCGCGCGATGACAGCGGAGCACTTCGCGTACATCAAAGATCTGTCCCGTCTTGTGAGCTCGCAAATAAACAAGAAGAAATGCAAAAAATACTTTTGCGACCGGTATATATTTTAACAAATTTTATTTCTCTTATAAAATTGTTTATTAAAAAATCATATTCTCCGTTTGCAGATGCCTACATTATTTCAGTTCGTCTGAAAAATTGCAGTCACATACTGCGAAAAGATGAACAATTGCGCCATCCGACTGCCGAGTGAGGACGACAAGTGGCTCGAATTCAAGAACCACACGAATAAGGAACGATTTCCATTCATCGATTACGCGGACTTGGAGTGCGTACTACAGCGAACGGAACCGGCAGAGAAGGAAGATGCATCATTATCAGCAACACGAGGTATTTAGCATCGGATACTGCGTGCGATGCTCGTACGACGACGCGTTATCGGTATATCGATTTCGTCGCGGCGAAGACTGCGTTGCATGGTTCGTTCAGCAACTCGAAGATTTGGCGCATCAAGTAAAAATTCTGTTATCCGCGAATGTTCCCATGGAAACGTTGTCGAGAGAGCAGTGGGAGGCATATCGTAGCGCGACGCGTTGTCATATTTGTGAAAAACCATTTGCGTCGGACGACACGCGGGTACGCGATCATTGCCATCTTACCGGTCGTTACCGTGGTCCCGCGCACTCAAATTGTAATCTATATTATAAAGGTTCATATTGCATTCCCATAGTATTTCACAATCCGGTTATGACGCGCACTCTATCATCACGGAAATAGTTACGGCATTCGAAGGCAGGATCGACGTGCTGCCGATAACAAAGGAAAAATACATTTCATTCACTAAACATGTCAAAGATAGATCAGATTCGCAAAATTGTGTACAATTACGATTCATCGATTCGTACAAATTTTTGAGTACCAGTCTCGATAAATTGACATCTTTTTTAAATAGAGAGAAATTGAAAAATTTACGTTCCGAATTTTCCACGGTATCAAACGAAGATTTTGACTTGTTGACGCGCAAAGATGTCTTCCCGTACGAATACGTGGATCACGCGGACAAGTTGCAGGACACGCGCCTACCACCGCGCGAATCATCATATAGTTCGTTGACCGGTGATACGGTATCGGAGAACGATTATGTGCACGCCGCGAACGTCTGGCAGCGGTTCTCCATCCGAACGCTCGACGAAATATATCTCAAGACCAATGTCTTGTTATTGGCCGACGTTTTTGAAAATTTCCGCGAAAGTTGCGTCGCGAGTTATAGACTCGATCCCGCTCATTACTACACATTGCCAGGTTTCACATGGGACGCCATGCTGAAACATACGCGTGTAAAATTTGAGTTGCTCACCGACATCGATATGGTTATGTTTATCGAGCGCGGTATACACGGCGGTCTCAGTCAATGTTCCAGCAGATATGCGCAGGCCAATAATAAGTACATGCATTCGTACGATCCGTCGAAACCGTCGTATTTGATGTACTACGACGTGAACAATCTATACGGATGGGCGATGTGTCAACCGCTGCCCTATGCCAAATTTCGATGGGTTGAAGACGTTGAGAACTTTGACGCGAGCGCGATCGCTCCGGATTCGCCCACGGGTTATATTCTCGAGGTTGATCTCGAATATCCGCATCATTTGCACGATCGACACACTGACTATCTTTCTGTCCGACGCGCGATAAACCACCCGGCACGCGGCAGAATAAACTTCTCGCGACGTTATACGATAAGAAGCGGTATGTTATCTATTATCGCAACCTGCAGCAATGTACGCGCCATGGTCTTCGTATCGCAAAGATACATCGCGTACTACAATTTGCTCAATTCGCCTGGCTCCGCGATTACATCGAACTCAATACACACTTTAGAACGTGCGCGAAAAATGATTCTGAGAAAAATTTGTACAAATTGATGAACAACGCGGTATTCGATAAAACAATGGAAAATGTGCGCAATCACGTCGACGATAAACTTTTGACCAAATGGACGGTATGGTGCGGAAGCAATGATCGCGAAACTAAATTTCCACAGCCGCAGCGTTTTTGCGGAAAACTTAATCGCCGTCGAACTGCGTAAACTCGAGGTGAAATTCAACAAGTCGATTTACGTGGGTATGTGTATACTCGACATATTGAAAATCTGCTTGTACGAATTTCACCACGAATACATGTCACCGCTGTATCGCGAGAAATGTAAAGTAATGTACACCGATACAGACAGTCTCGTATATCACATCGAGTGCGACGATGTGTACGAGACGATGAAACACGATATCGCTAGATTCGATACGAGTGATTATCCGCCGGGCAACGCGTACAGGATACCTCTCGTGAATAAAAAAGTACCCGGTCTAATGAAGGATGAGAATAACGGTGCGATAATGACAGAATTCGTCGGATTCAGAGCGAAAATGTATGCGATGAGAGTGGATGGTAAAAAGGACCAAAAAAGCGAAAGGTGTAAAAAATAACGTCGTAGCGCAAACAATAACGTTCGACGATTACACGCGGTGCTTGAATGAAGAGATCGAAATGACTCGTCGCCAGTTACGTATAAGATCCAAGCTACATCAAGTATATACGGTGTCCGAGTCAAAAATCGCTCTGAGTCCGTACGATGACAAACGATACATCGTATTGGATTCGACGGAGACGTTACCGTGGGGACATTGGCGGATTCCATTGTAATATATTAGGTGTACAAAAAAATTCTGAGCTATAGATTTCATACAACCGAAATAACAATTTAAATTTTATATATCTTCCCGCCCTTTTGCGATTTTAAAGCGTTGACATTTGGCCTTCTAAAATGCCATACGATTTGGTGCGTTTGATGCACATAATCTCAAAAATCAATAGTGTTCACGATGGCAACAAAAGAGCATTCGATTTTTCATTCACTTCGCGTTTCATTTGAAGAAAAATGCTGCTGAAGCTACTGCAATGATTTGTGCTGCATATGGAGAGAACGCTATAAGTCATATTACATGTAAAAGATGGTATCAAAAATTTCGTCAAGGAGATTCAGTCTTGAAGATGAACCGTGTGCTGGACGCCCTCAAAAGATTGAAACGGACGAATTGCAAGCACTGCTGGATATAAACTCTGCGCAAACTGAAAAGGAGCTTGCAGAACAGCTTGGCGTTACGCAGCAAATCATTTCCGTACGTTTATATACGATGGGAAAGGTTCAGAAGGAAGGCAGATGGGTTCCGCATGAATTGTCCGAAGACAACAAAAATCGCCGGCGTGACACTGCACTCACTTTGCCTTCCGGAAAAAGTTCCGGAAAAAAGATTTTCTGCACAAAATTATTACAGGCGATGAAAAGTGGATTCTTTATGATAACCCTAAACGTAGAAAATCATGGGTTGACCCTGGTGAACCTTTGACATCGACGCCAAAGCCCAATATCCACGCCAAGAAGGTTTTGCTCTGTATCTGGTGGGATTGGAAAGGTGTGTTGTATTACGAGTTGTTACAACCGGGTGAAACAACGGCATCACGGCAGACCGCTACCAACAACAATTGACCAATTTGAGCGATGCATTAGAAGAAAAGAGGCCATTTACTGGCCAAGGACGTAAAGTGATCTTGCTTCATGACAATGCTCGACCACATGTTGCGAAAGCGACTCAGGACCATATCTTTGCGTTAGGCTGGGAACTTCTTCCGCACGCGGCGTATAGCCCAGACGCCATGGCGCCTTCCGATTACTACCTATTCCGGTCGCTGCAGCATCATTTGGCTGATACACATTTCGTGAGATTTGAAGAGATACGAAAATGCATTGATGACTTTATCGCTTCGAAGCCGGTGAGCTTCTATCGTCAAGGAATTCGCAACTTACCCGAAATATGGCAAAAAGTCGTTAATGCAAATGGGGAATATTTCGCTGATTAATATTTTTTTGTTTGTTTTTGAATAAAGATTGAATTTTACAAAAAAAAACTCAGAACTTTTTTGTACACCTAATACATGTATATGCAATGTACATATATTTTATATATTTGTATATGTAGTTTATATGTATGCATATATGCACGTATGTATGTATGTACGTATCTATGTATCATATCTATGTATGTATGTATGAAGGTATGTATTCTTGTAGTTTTATACGATACTGTTATATATGTAGTGTAGATGTATGTATTCTTTTGTAGTTTTTATATGTAGTTTTACAATAAAATTTAGCTGTTCAAATCTATTTTATATATAAAATTTGTAATAGCAATCAAGATCTTGCTTGCTGAGGAATTAGCTTTAATTCTCTCTTCGATTTATTTAATGTATATTCGGCTTAATACATATATTGTTTATAATACATGTAGTTTTACATGTGTTCTCGTAAGTTGCATACATGTATAGTTTAAAAAAAATGTAATGGAAGAAAAAAATAATAAAAACTCTTTGTATACATGTATACAGTGTATATTTATTTTTTTAATACATTATAAAAATAAGAAAAATGAATTAAATCACACTGCTTTTGCTTCTCCATGAGTTGTACGATCTATCGAATCCCAGCCACTTGACGTAAACCTTGTCTCCTTTCCTGCGTAGTACTTTCTTCACGAGATACATGTCCGGATGAGTCGCGCGATGTAATTCGTGTTCGTAGAACGCGCCCGCGACCGATTTTCCGCGATAGTCCTCGAGCAGATAAGGTATGGGATTAGTATGTTGCACTTTAACGATTTTAAACACCTCGGTGGTCCAATTTGGCGTGTAACCTTTTTCAAAAACTGTCTTGTACTTTCTCACGCGTACCGATTCGCCTACTTTGAATTTTGCTGGACCTGCGATCTTTATCACGCTGTATACCGTATCCAAGAGTCTTTTGGCGATCGCGGGAGTTACGTCAACGGGTCGCCGATAGTGCGATGCTTGCGCGCGTTGTAATCTGACACGAGACGCGGTAGCGCGTCGACCCACTTGTAAATGCCGTTGAGCGTAAACATCTTCCACATGTCGTTCTTAAGCGTGCGATTGAATCGCTCGACGATCGATGTCTTCAACACTGTATACGTGGAATAATGATTAACGTTGTGTTTTTTCAAGAGTTGTTGCACATCGGCATTGTAAAATTCCTTTCTCATATTCTCCGTTTGCAAATTTTTCGGGCATCTTCCGCTCTCTCGAATTATCTTAGCGATAGCGTTAGCCGTCTCGCTTCCGACCTTGCTCTTGAGCGGTACGGCCCAGGCGTACTTGCTTAACGCATCGATGACGGTGAGTATGTAGTGATGACCTCTGTTGAAACTCGAATACGGACGCATCTCGACGATGTCAGCCTGCCACAGATCGTTGTATCCCCGAATTATGACACGTCTTCGCGGAAAATTTTTCCTCGCCGGAGCGTGCAATTCCTCAACGAGTCACCTCTCGGAACTAACATTTTTTTCACGTCCATCGGATCGCACGTTTCGATGGACGATGTTTAATAGTAAATAAGATATACAATTTAAAATTGTTTTTTTCCTTCATTGACGTTAATCGACTGGCTCGTTTCGTCGATACACGATTAATTTATAATAATGCCGGTTTCGCGAAGTTCCTCGATGATCGACAGCATCTCGTTGTCGTGAGCGTTGTTACCAGCTTGGTGCGAAGCGTCGAGCAATCGGAGTCGATCTACCAGTTCTTTGGGATCGTCCCAATGCACGTAATCGATCTTGTTGTCGTTTAATTTCATGGCGATTGGTATATTGCTCACGCCTGCACCCTTTTTATCGCTACTTCCATATGTAGATACGAGCGGAGCGATGATGTTAATATACTTGGATCCCCTATTGCCCTTGATAGGATTATGGGCGCTGTGACCACGTCTATGAGCATTGTTAACAATATATTTTTATACGTTTGTTTGTCATTCTCGGTAAAAACTGCGTCATCGGGAAGTCTCTTGAAGATCAATTCGTGTACAATCCTGGTGTACCATTGTGTATCTGGTGTATCTCACATTATCTATGATTATGAAGTCATTTTTGTCAACGTCAAATTTCTTGTCACTAAGCATCGCACTACTGTTTTTATCGAAATAAATATCATATACGCGATCAAATGTATCGTTTTTTCTATTATCATCGAGGAGAGGGCTTATGTACTTTTACCCCAATGGTCCCAGCTGATTACGCAACGCCTCTCGACCTTGTTGTGTTTGTAGAGTCTGTTTGATGATTGTTTCGAATGACGGTTTACTGACGTCTTTTGTTTCGAAAACATCTTCCTTTTGCAGGAATAGCGATGGTTCTTTCGGTGGGTCTTTCGACTTCGGGTTGTATCGGTGTAGACTCGAACATGAGTGAATCTGACGCGGCTTTCAATTCTTTCGTTGTACGTCGTTTTTTAGACTGCGGCGTTAATTTCAACCAACATCCGTCTAATATGAATTCTTGTCAGTAGTAGTAATATCGTTATCGTTGTTGTCATCGCTGTCTTCACGTTTTTGTTTTTTTCTTAATACCGAGATCCTTTGCTTCTTTTTCAATCGATTGAGATTCCTCGGTTTTTTCAACAATCTGTTTTAGAGGTTCGACGATGGGCTTGAAGCGTTTCTCTAACGCTGTATCTTCAGCTATTTTACCAATTTTTAAAGCGCGATATTTTTTGCGAATCGCTCGTTTTCGCAATCTATTTCGCTATTTTCTCGCGATCTTTGGTGTTATCCATGTTGCTTGCTTGACGTATCGACATCGATTAACCACGGTACGGTACCGCGAAAACGCGAATACGAAAACGTATTAAATTTTTTTCTGTATCGCCCATTGATAAGCGGACTGTCCTTATCTATCACTAGAAATCCATACTTACTGCCAACAATCGCGGCATAACGCACAGAACTCATCGTATGATATGTCGGTATTCACGTGATCGTTGTAAACATGTTTCAAGTTGGTACCATCCTATTTGAACAGAATCGGCAGGTTCGCATTGTCGCGTATCAGATATTTAGGTATCCTCGCGTACGTTTGACAGAGATAGAAGCAATCGACGTTCGAGTGACGGCCCATCGAAAAGTATTCTCTCATAACATCTTGCTTATCGCACGCAACGTCGTCGAAGACGAAGATCGAATTGGGACGTGCCTCGCTCGGTGGAATGACGTCACTGTTGTTGGAGAACGTAAAGTAGCCGATTTCTTCTATCGATGTTAGTAAATTTTCCAAGTATCGATATTTCGGTTGTTGCAGTGATTTCGAGTATACGTACACATTCTCGAAACGTACACCGTGCGGACTCTCGAGCAAGCTTATGAGAACGTTGGTTTTACCACAATTCGACGGCCCGCAAATGATGGCGCGTATAGTACTCGGTAATATTTCACCGTGCTTGCGCTCCGTCGCGATGTCTCCCATCATTCGCGCTCTCTCGTCACAGTTCGCGACGCGTATCGTCAGCGGTACAAATTTCATGTTCACACTGCGTTATCTAGGTTTCGATCGAACGCCTATTTATAGGCGCGCGAAACTACGAATCGCTCAGTAGCAAAAATGTATCTCGCACTGTCGCATCCCTTCGATATTCGGGATTTGAGCGCTGAGCAGTTGCAATATATACCGAAGGTCATACTGTTACGCGTGTGCGGTAATTATATCGACCACGTATGGATAAGCTTCCGGAGTATATAAAGGTGGATTTGGAGGTTCAAACCTATCGTTACTGCGTCGAGCATTATAATCAATCGTGGGATCGAGATCATATAGATGGTCCTGCACCGAAGATAAAGAATTGTAGCGTATGTCAGCAGCAACGTTAAACAAAAGCTGTGGTGGAGGTCTGCTCAATCGAGCGGATAAACCCGCTTCCTTTCGAATTACATATCCCCAGCTATCAGTTTTGCGGCTCGGGTACTCGGCTAAAAAAGCGATTAGCAGAGGTGAAACGGGCATAAATCCACTGGACGCGGCGTGCCGTGAACGACATTGCGTATTCTCAGAGCAACGATCTCACCGACAGACACGCGGCGGACAAGGTACTCGCTGATAAAGCTTTAGGACGCGTCATCGCGAGAGATTCGGTTCTGAGCGAGAAAGCTGCAGCTGCAGCCGTTTGGACAGCGATGAAAGCCAAGACCAAGATCGGCATGGGTATGAAGGCGAAGAAAAAAGCCGGCAAAAAAAAGAAACGAATACTTCCAACGGCGAAACGAGGTGGTGTGTTATTTTGCCAATTTTGGGCGCTCTCGGGTCCTTAATCGGCGGAGCGACCAGCGTGGCGAAAGCGATAAACGACAGGAAAGCCGCGCAACGTCAACTCGAGGAACTGCGACGTCGCGCGATGGAAACGCGCGGACAGGGACTGTATCTCGCTCCGTACAAATACGGACGGGGACTATATTTCGCTCCATACAAAGGCGGACGAGGCGTAATAGCGAAAAAAAGAAAAAAGAAAAAAACGCCAAAGAAACAATAAAAATATCTACGGGTGTAACCACCAACATACAATTGGACCAGCTGGCGAAGCGTTTGCGCGTACCATACTTTAGAGGCGTTTTTATGTGTGACGCATTACCGATTGGCGGCGCGCGTCGAAAAGAGAGCGGTATCGTAAATCTGGACGACATGATGGGTCCCGGCATTCATTGGATAGCGTACGCAAAGAGAAACAATCGCATTGTACTTTGACAATTTTGATAATCTTCGACCGCTCAAGGAACTGATATGATATTTCGGAGACGATGCTACGATAGAGTACAATCGAACGTCCTATCAGACATATGATCAGAGCGTCTGCGGACAGCTGTGCTTGTGGTTTCTTCTCCAAAATGGCCAACGCACGTGAATTTATAAAGTCCGACAAAATGTCGCAGCGTCTCAGTATTTCTCGAACGCTTTTTTCAACATGTCGCTGACGCTTACGCTGAGCGGGAAGAGCAGCATTCTCGCAGCAAATTACTTTCCAGCCATAGATTTGAGCGACGATGACTACGAGCTTGGTCTAACAATTTTGGAGACTTATTACACGATACCGAATATAAACGTTTCGAACAATACATTTTATTTTGGCAAAGACGACGCAGAAATTACGATTCCCGAGGAGTCGTATGAACTGCATGCCATAAATGAATTTTTGAAACGTGAGATTTTACCGAAACGTCCGCGACGCGACGCGTTCGAAGGTAACGCTGGTGACACCGCGCGCGGCGATGAGATTGGAGAATACTCGATAATGTTCCGCGCCAGTTACATACAACACGATGAGGTATGAGATTAAATGCGTCTACAGAATAAACTTTAACAAGTCCCATAACATTGGATCGCTGCTGGGTTTCTCGAGGCGTATACTGCAACCGCGAAGGTGGCACGAATCAGACGTGTCGATCAACATAATGAACATAAACATTATCCGTGTAGAGTGCAACGTGACCGCGGGCGCATACAGCAACGACAAAAGTGTGCACATGATACACGAATTTTCGTCGAACGTACCGCCAGGATATAAGATATCGGCCGATGCAGATCATTTACCTCCCAGTCATCGTACGGAGCATTACGGAGCTAACGATACGCATTGGTGACCAGAATGGACGACCCAAATAAGAAGGGAGGGTATGCGTCACGGCGGGGCCCGACCACGAACCAGTCGTGAAAACTCGTAATTATTTTGCGAAAAAATACCACCTCAGCCAGGAATCGAACCTGGATCTCCTGCTTACCGGGCAGGCATCTTATCCTTTCGACTACCGAGGCATGTGATGATATTTATCGCAAATAACGTATTTAGAATAACACGTCAAACAATACAATGATACACATATATATATATATATATATATATATATATATATATATATATATATATACTATA
>NW_011929536.1:52793-79105 GCF_000187915.1 Pogonomyrmex barbatus | reverse complement strand
AATCCTCCTGGAGCACGACAGGAGAGATTGCATCAAGCATGGCTCGAGCCCCCGAATGGACGATTGCTCGATTTCAGAGGAGAAGAGATCACCGTCAGATTGCACGTACGACGGCGACAGCGATAACGTAAGCGTGACATTTGAGATGCTCGTGTTGAACGAAGCGAAGCATACGCAGAGAGATAACGCATCTTTTACAAAGAAAACATTGATTGACAATATTCGCTCATCCGGTTGCATCAAGAAGAGGAAGAAACTTAACGCGTCGAACATTAAATTTTTACAAGCTTTAGGATTCACGGTGCGCAACTTGTGAAATGACTGATATCCTAAACATCGAAGACGAGCCAATCTTTGACGATCGCTTCGTCAAGATTGAGACTCATGCGTACAACCCGTTCGCCAATACGACGTTCGGGTACAGCGATGAGATAAGAATACCTATATAGCAACAGGATCTGTACACATTGTCGTACGAAAGCTTTCTATATATCGAGGGAAAACTAATGAAGAACAGAGTTGTCGAAGGATCTGATGTGGTATTGGGAAATAATTTTGTCGCGTTCCTGTTCGATGAGATTCGATACGAGATTCGATACTTGATGGTGTGGAGATTGATCGTAACAGAAACGTGCGTAACTAGCACGCTCAAACACTATGTAACGACGTCATCCGACAGAAGTGTGATTCTGAGGAATGCCGATTGGGATGCGCATACTAGCGCCGATGGATATTTTAATTTTTGCGTATCTCTCTACGCACTATTGGGATTTTGCGAGGATTACAGATGCGTGATAATCAACGCTCGTCACGAATTGATCTTGATACAATCGCGTAACGACAACAATTGCCTGATGGAAAATTCGGCATTGGATCCCGTCGACTTATTCAAGATATAATGGCGAATGCCGCACGTGTTATTGAGCGAGATAAAAAAAACTACCGATGCTGCGCACTTTGGAGAGCGGACGATACTTGAGCCTGGCTTTTCGCTCGTGGGATCTGTACGAGTTTCCACTGTTACAACCAAGCATTCGTGGACCATCAAAACCGCTACTCAGCTTGAGAAGCCATGATATGTCATCTTTGCTCTGCAAGCAGATCGCAAAAATGTCGTGGCTGAGGACACGAGCCGATTCGATAACTGCAACTTGACCAACGTGAAACTCTATCTGAATTCGGAATGTTATCCGTACGACGATATGAATCTTGATTTCGACAAAAACAGATGGTCCGTGTTGTATGAAACGTACGCGCGTTTCTGCAAGGGTTACTACGGATACGAGTATCTCGAGCCGAGTCTCACCGTCACGTCTTTTCTACATAACGGTCCATTCGTAAATCATCGATTGTCCTCGACAAAACGAATCGGTCAAGAGCGCAACCGTGGACGTGAGATTGGAATTTGAGACTAAGGAGAACGATACTAATGAATACCACCGCGTACTGTCTCATTATACACGATCGCGTGGTTCACTACAATCCGTTGACCAATGTTGTACGCAAGATCACCTAAGAGCATCGCTGGCACATGAGAGAGAGAGACAATAAAATCTACGATACATCGAAATCGACCACAGTCTCCAAAAATTGCTCGTCATGGTCGTGCCAACGTTCGTAGACCTGCTGTTTTCTCGTTGGAGGATAGTTTGTTGTAAAGGAGTTTGCCGCTCTCAGAAAACGGACCGTTCTTTCTCACTACATTTTCGCAAGTCTTATACCATGGCATTTCCTCGCAAGTGCCGACAAGTCTCGCGCACGTTGGGTGATCACGTCATCATCATAGACTGCGATGGAACGACAGAACGATTTCATACAGCAAAGCTAAGAGTTTGATTACAAAGGCTGTGCACGGAACGAAAGATGATGACAACGACGATGCTGTTATATATGTCAAGGGACATGAAAAACGACAATGGTTGTGGAATTTGCTTCTGAACGATGAGTGCGTATACATCGAGACTCTGGATGCTGATTATGAAAACGTAGATTCTCTAAACAATCTGGACGCTGATAATACTATGCGATGCGGATATCACTATACTAATTGCGCATTACAAAATGTATTCAAATTATTTAATTGATGGTCAGATAACCATGAATAAAATAAATATGATATACGAATTATGTTGTTTTATTCTTTTTCCCCGCCATCCAAAACACAAATTGCTAAAACATATTCTTATACTCTTCTGTAAAAAAATCTTCTTTTTACAACACATATAAACACATGTAATTCAAAAAGTCAAAAATCATTACGGATACGAAAAGAGTCTGAAGGAAGGAAGAGAGACCCATAAATGGTAAGTATAGAGAAGAACATGGCATCGGGTGGCGGTGGCGGCGGGCGTGGCAGCGGTGGCGGACGCGACGGCGAGCGCGGCGGCGGTGACGGGCGCGGCGGTGGCGGCGGCTGCGGCGGGCGAAGTGGCGGCGGTAGCGGCGATGGACGCGGCGGCGCCCCCCCCCTCTGACGTCATGTCGACGCGCCCTGTCCACGCAATTTTTTTATATCATCTTCGTTATTTATCTTTTCGTAATTATTTATCACGGTGTTGAAGGCATCAATCGTCGATTCAATCGCACGCTGTTTACGTTCAATGGCACTGGGTCGTCCAACACGCGCCGTCCCCCCCCTCCCCGGAGCTCCTCGGTTGCTCGCCGTTCCCCCCCGCACACCCGCACCCCCCTCAACGCTTCTGAGTTAGAACTCGCCTAGTATTAGGCTACTATCGCCTAGTATACTACTCATATTGTTAAAAAAAAATTATACAGTTTTATTTAAAAAATGACAGTGATCATGACCTTAAAAGATTAAGTTTTTCGAAAATTAATCCTATTATTATTTATCCTTCTTTAGAACGTATAACTTTTGTCTGAAACGTTTTCCGTATCTTTCATAATTTTCGAGAAATCTCAATCTGTCATTTAAAATGATAAATCCTGAGATACATACATTATAACATTATTTTAAAAAAATTCGATAAAAGGTCACTATCCAGGATATCCGCGAACTTGCATTCCATTCAAAATTGAAAGATATCTATTAGATTCGGAAAACCGACTGGATTTGAACTCGGGATCCCTCGTCTACCAATCCGACACTTAGTCTGCACGACTACAACGGCTCCTCTCTGTTAGCTGTTTATATTCCGAATCTCCTTCATGACTGCTTACGGTCGTCTAATTCTTACAGCCATTCTGGCATTACATTTGTCCCGAATGTACCGAGTCTTTATCCATCGGAATTTTATCCGAAACTTGGAGCTTCTGCTCCCGAATTCGTTTACTTTTTGAATGATCGACACGACATTGGAGTACTTTACTCCCCGACTTTTTCCGTTCACTTTTGAACGATCGACATGACATTGGAGTATTTTAACTCCCTGACTTGCTTCATTTCGAACAACACACAAACGACACACACAAAATCGACTGAATTCTCCCTGTCAGGTAACATAGGCTGTATCCTCTCTGAAGTAACATGGGCTGCATCCCACTTCTGAGATTGAAAGATATCTATTAGATTCGGAAAAAATTAACGGAGACTGGATTTGAACTCGGGATCCCTCATCTACCAATCCGACACTTAGTCTGCGCGACCACGACGGCTCCTCTCTGTTAGCTGTTTATATTCCGAATCTCTTTCATGATCGCTTACGGTCGTCTAATTCTTATAAAATTAATAGATTTTCATGAATATTGTTAAGGTAATTATTTGTAAGAGTAATTTGTACAGGTAGTAGAGGTAGAGGTATTTACTATTTGCTTCAATAGTATACTACTCACAATTCTAATAGTAATGAATAGTAATGTCTTATAATACTATGATTTCAATAGTTCTCTAAATAGTTATATTTCTCAATAGTTTTTTTCCATATGTGTGCAAAAATGTAATAAGGATATCCTTGAGTGTAATCAATGAATCCAATGGTAAAAAATAATAATAATATGTTTATCATTTGCGTCGGTTGATTAAATAAAATTATTTATTACTAAATAAATTTTCAATGTGAAATGGCACATTTATATTTGTATGAAATAAAAGAGAAAGAATACTTTTAAGGCTTTCAATTACTATTCTCAAAAAAGTTATATTTACGGGTATTATCCGTATCATTATTGAATGCCAACGTTTCATGAACATTGCAATTCACTTCATCAGGGCTGTCGCAAGCGCCAAGTAGGAACACACGGAATCCAAAATCCTTCGTGGTTCCCTTCCATCAAAGGGGGAGGAATGTCGCGAGCGCCAAGAACGCAATCGCGCCCACCACTGACGAAGCGAATTGCGGCAAGCGGGCGATACACTATCTGACTATTATTATTCTTGTTAATCGATAACGATTGCTAAACTGCAATCGTGCATTTATTCTGCAACTGCTCCATGTAAAGTAATTGCTAATAGGGTTGCGCGGCCCTTACACGGAAAGCCGCCGCGCGATCCAGAAATATACCGCGAACGCTGACGAGCATTTCGACTACGCTGCAAGGACCGGCTGCCTGGAACAGGATAAAAACGAGAGACCGGTGCTAGAAACGGGACTCGCCAATATTTTGTCTGACCGTCATGTCTGTCGTGGTCCGAATTAATAAGGACAAACTGTATTATTTAATAAATTTTATTGTAAAAGCAAATAAAATGTCAGTGTTTCTGAACGCCGACTCCCTGGTCGATCCTCCGAAGCGATCCGCACAACAAAACTGATAGCAGCGGTGGGATCGTTTCGTAGCAGCAGCACCCAGTTATCTGGAAGAGGCAAACGACCAAAATTCCAGGAGAAGGCCGAAAAGGGAGCTGACATCCCTGCGGTGAGAGAGGGCCGGTAGAGCGACAACGTCAAGTATATCAGCGACACCGGAGAAGTCGCGACTTACCACAACAGCGCTACGTCACCAACATGCGAATTGCGATCGTAAGTTATAAAAAATTAAGGCGAGCGTAATAGATATTAAGAGAAGCGATTAAATCGATGTCGGATGAGAAAGTTAATCAAACTCGTATCGAAAGAAACACGTCATGACTACACAGCGAGTCAACCGAGCGCTCAACCCGAGCCTCGAACAGACGGAAAATTCACGCGATAACGTACACCGCGATTTAAGTAATTATTATTCTGAGGATAGTCTGGCGAGTCTAGCCTGAGGATAGTCTGGCCAGAATTACATCCGAATATTGTAATTGAACGCGTGTTTTCGTTCACCGACATAGACAATAGCCTACTACCGAGTAGTAAGAGACACGACGATGCTCTACTACGACCAACAGACGCGAGATCTGACAATAGTGACGGCATGAACGCAAGTAATTCTAGTCGCGGAGAATTTTTGCTGACGTCCTACGATAGTAGCGTGTTCGATTCAACCGAATTTCACACCGCCTCACGAAACACAAATCCAGCGGAAATAGCAAATCAGCCCTCGGGTACACCGTTAAAATCGATCGCGGAAGAGCAACAAGTAAAAAGCAGAGAATTGGAAGACGAGAATCACTAAAAGAACGAGAACCACTTTAAGTCAGGCACACTGGAAACTCAATCCGGCAGAAGCTTCGCACAACACGCGAGATGTAATATTGGCCGAATTACTAGAAGGCGAGCACTACAGGGCCGCATACGCCAATTAAAAGTCGCCAATTACGATCGGAGTGCAGAAAATGACGAACCGATAGAAATGACATACGGGCGTACAATGGACGTCCGAAATTCGCGAGATCTCGCGAATACGTTTATGAAGCTAAAAGAAGCGCGCGATATGATCCCGGAGATGGACAGACCGGAAAAAATTTCCAAAAAGTCCAAAAATTTTTAAACACGAGCACTTACGCGATGAGCGAAATAAATCCTGCCGACAAAAAATCATTATTATTATCATTATCATTATTATCATTATTAAAATCGATCCTATGCACGAAGCTAACGAGGAAAGCCATGCACGATTTCCAAACGAAGGACATATGCGCGCAATTGCAGCGAGAAATCGAGATTGTTATTTGGCAAAGCGTAGTTCCACCACGCATTCAGTGAGAGTTTAATATGATTCGCCAAAAACCCGGAGAAAGCGCGCGAGAATACGGATTCCGCGTTGACAAACTAGCGATGGAATTCTATCAATCTATAGTATAGTAGAAGGGCGTGAACACACCGCTGAGCAACGAAAAGCAATCCTAGATACGATTCAGGAATTAGCCCTAGAAAATTTCCAACTGGGATTACGTGACGAAATACAAACAACAGTACGTTCCAAGAATTATACGAATCTAACAGCCGCGATTTTAGGCGCGACAGCCGAAGAAAAATTAAAAGGTAACCAACCTACTAAAGTTTACAATAACGAGAAAGCAAGAGGTAATCAAGAACAGAATAGAAACCGCAATCAAAAATTGGAGTGCCACAAATGTGGTAGACTAGGACATCTGGTGCGTGATTGTCGTTCAAGCCGATACACAAATAAATATCCATTACCGCGAGCTGAAAGACCAGCGAACGTAAATAATATCGAGAAATACTGTTCGTATTGCAAAAAGGCAGGCTATAAGCGCGACGAATGCTGGTCACTGAACGGCTGCCCGAGAAAAGAACAGTCAAGATGGACGAGACAGGATAAAGGAAAAGAGCGATAAATAAATACCGCTATAATAAAAGAAATAGAATAAGCAGCGAAGAGGGAGCGATGACCTGTCGTTCACAAACAGCGGCGACGACGAAGAAGAAGAGAAACCGAGAACAAAGATAACGCGAGCATCAAGTGACACAGCCGTGAATACGCCTCACACAAACGCCACATTAGATTTGATTTGATGACCTTGCCGATGCGAGAGACGAAAAAAGGAAAAATGAGATTCCTCCTAGGCGCTACCCTGACATTAATAAAAGTAGGAAATCTAAAGGGAAACATACTAATGCGCGAGGAACGGTTAGTTCCAATCGGAGTTACGGGCCATAAGATATACACACTCGGAAAGATAAGAGCAACGATAACGCTAGGAGATCAAGAGATATGACATATTATATATGTGGTGAGAGATGACTTTTGAGAGATAAATTATGAGGGAATATTGGGATTAGATTTTTTAAATAAGCAACAAGCAAAATGCGACCACGAGAAAAAACAAGTCCGTATTGGTAACGCAACCTTCAAACTCTATCCATACAAGAAAACCGTGTTAACGCCTCGTAGTGAAACCATAATCCAGGTAGTAACCGATCGAAATAGCATTGGAATAATAAACGCAATCGAAACTAAACCTGGAGTTTTCATAGGAAATTGTTTGGTCATATCAGAAGAAAACGTGTGCCCAATAAGTGTAATAAATACCACGGGAGAATTCATAGAGATAACAACGCTTCTCGTCACGGTGGACGAGATAAAGACAAGAGACGCCGCACATACTCGTATACATACTGTGTATACCGTGGAGGCGTCAAGTAACTACGCGAGCGACGAGCCCATTCAGGCTCGTAAAGAAAAATTGCGCAGACAAATGCGAACCGAGCATTTAAATGATGAGGAAAAGAAAGCCTTACACCAAATTTGCGAAGATTTCTGTGATATCTTTCACCTAGAAAACGACCGCTTATCGCATACTAACACTGTAGCACACGAAATCAATACACGAACAGATAGCGCGCCGGTGAATATCCGACCGTATAGATTGCCGGAGAAGCACAAGGCAGAAGTAAATAAACAGATAGCAAAAATGCTGGATGACGAGATAATCCGCCCCAGCACGAGTCAGTGGAACGCGCCTTTACTAATAGTACCGAAGAAATTAGACGCATCTGAAGAACGAAAATTATGAATAGTTATGGATTTTCGGAAACTGAACGACTTAACAATTGGCGATTCTTTCCTGCTCCCGAATATCACTGACATATTAGACTAACTAGGAAACGCGAAATATTTTACAACGTTGGATTTAGCATCAGAATACCATCAAATTCCCATGCATGAGAAACACAAACAAAAAATAGCGTTTTCCATATCCTATGGACATTACGAATTTAATAGAATGCCCTTTGGATTAAAAAATGCGCCTGCAACATTCCAGGGACTTATGAATTCCGTGCTAACCGTGCTAAACTATAAGGTCTCAATTGCTATCTAGATGACATCATAATATACGGATCAAATTTAAAAGAACATAACAAAAGACTAATTGAAATATTCAAGAAACTAAGAGACTACAATCTGAAACTACAACCGAATAAATGTGTTTTTAAGAAAGGAGGTGCCATATCTAGGTCACATTATTTCCGAAAACAATATAATTCCGGATCCATCGAAAATAACGGCCGTAAAAAACTTTCCAGTACCTAAAAGAGTAAAAGACGTACAATCCTTCATAAGATTAGCCAGTTATTATAGAAAATTCATCGAGAACTTTTCGAGAATAGCGAAGCCACTGACAAAATTAACAAAAAAGGACGAAAAATTCGCTTGGACAGCGGAGCAACAAAACGCATTCAAAACAGTAAAGGAAAAGCTAACGACCGCACCAGTTCTAATCTACCTCGACTTCACTAAACAATTTATATTAACGACAGACGCGTTCAATTATGCCATCGGAGCGGTATTGTCGCAAGAGTCAGTAGGCCAAGACCGATCAATTGCCTACGCGAACAGAATTCTGAATAAAGCAGAACAGAACTATAATACAACAGAGAAAGAACTGCTAGCCATAGTATGGGCCATCAAACACTTTCGACCGTACCTGTATGGAACAAAATTCCAAATAGTTACCGATCACAAGCCATTGATCTGGCTTTAGTATAACAGATCCTGGTTCGCAATTAATCAAATGGAGGCTCAAATTAGAGAGAGACGATTATGAGGTGATACACAAGGCCGGCAAAGGCAATACAAATGCTGACGCGCTCAGCAGAAATCTGATCTCGCCCGACACACAGATAAACACCATCGAACGCGACAAGGAAGAGCGCGAATATAACAAAGAGGAAAAGGAGCAAATAATGTATGAATATCATAATGCTCTCCTCGGAGGACACCAAGACGTAACACGCATTGTAAATCGGATATGATTAACGCATAACTGGCATGGACTAACAAGAGACGTGGAAGAATACATCGCTAAATGCGAATATTGCCAGAAAAATAAACTAAGCAGGAAAACCAAAATGCCTCTGGTACTGACCGACACGGCAGAAAGACCGTTTGAAAAATGCGCCCTAGACATCATAGGACCACTCACGGTCACCATGAAAGGAAATAAATATCTACTAACATTCCAGGATGACTTAACAAAATTTAATAAAGCAATACCGATATCAGACCAGGAAGCAAGCACGATTGCCAAAGAGTTCACTACAAAAATAATATGCGAATTCGGAATACCGAAGAAAGTACTGACAGATCAAGGAACGAACTTCGTCAGTGACATGTTCAGGAATGTATGCACCCTCCTAAAAATAACAAAAATCCAAACAACCACGTATCATCCTGAAAGCAACAGAGCCCTGGAGAGATCGCACAGGATTCTGATCGAATATTTAAGGCATTATATAAATGAAGATCAAACTAACTGGGATGAATGGATTCTATACGCGATGTTCACGTACAATACAACACCGCATACAGCAACGGGTTATATACCGTTCGAATTGATGTACGGGCATCGAGCAACACTACCTCCGGCCCTGACAGCGCCGCCGAAACCATACACATATAATAACTACGCGCAAGAACTAAGAGAACGACTCCGAGCCACACAGAAATTAGCAAAAGAACATATCCGTGAAGCAAAACAAAAGGCAAAAGAACATATCCGTGAAGCAAAATAAAAGGCAAAAAATTATGCAGATAAAAATACAAACACTAAAACCTTCAAAGTAGGAGATAAGATCCTCCTGCATGACGAATCAGTACGCAGAGGACGATCGAAGAAATTGGAAGCACCATGGATAGATCCATATCAAATAATCGAGAAAACCTCCGATGTTAATTACAAAATTAAGCAGAAACAAAAAATTACGACGGTGCACGCGAACTGATTCAAACTATTCATCGAAGACTAGGAAACAACCGTGTACGAATAATTACCCGCGAAAAGCAAAAAGCAGAAGCATTAATAACAAAAACAGTATAAAATTAGAGTTAGTAAAAAGAAGAAATATAGGACTCACCAGTCACGCAGGACGACGACGAACCGTCGCCCGGTGGCAACGCAAACTCGCACTCGCAGAGGATCGCGGAGATAGCGCTCTTCACAGATGGGCGGAGAGGGCGCCTGAGACTCAAGCTGAGACTTCTCCTGAATACACCGTGCCCGCGAAGGAGCATGGGGGCGGTACTCCTCGGTCCAGACCGTGGACGGCCACCTGGATATCATCCTAATCGCCAGCCGTTGTGCCGCCAGGCGGTACGACCACCGCACACACTTATTACACATAAGAAGGATATATTCTCTATCACACGCAGTGCACTGCATAGCTAAAAAAATTTTTTTTCTTCGCTTGCACCGAACGACGCGCAATAGGCCATGGTCGACGGCAGACTGAATAAAATAATTTATTAAACGTCCCATACAAAAAATGCACGGTTAGGATTCACAGAAAAATAATCTGAGTCCTAATCTTGCAGGATACTCCTTGTGTGGAGAGGAGCAGTACAAGCGACACCTGACTCCAGGCAAGCCTTTGACTGGGAATTGTTCTCGCATCAGCCAAGGATCTACTACGAAGAAATCGGCCAGCTGAGACAGACTGAATCGGCATGCAAACTAGTGATAAAACTGGGCGCAAAGGAATTAGAGATCAAACATCAATTACAGGACTATATCGAGGACTATATTGAAACCGTACTACCGTGCGAAAAAATAATAGGCAATGCCCAGCTAGTTTGCAGAAACATTATGAGGATAATAGAAAAAGATAATACCAAATTAATCACGCTGCTGACGCAAGTAGAAACACTATACAAAACAACTGACAGATGACGAGGACTATTGGATACGGTCGGGTCGGTCAGCAAAATATTGTTTGGAATGATGGACGCCGATTGAAAATTAATAGACGAGCAACTGCGAACCTTACGAACAAACGACAAGGTACTGCAGCACGCAGTAACAAACCAAATAAGGATAATCAACACCAATAGCACACTTGGACGAATTAAAAAATACTAAACTATAACGAAAATCTGATAATGAACGCTACAAAACGAGCAACAGTTGGCTAAGTCCATACTACAGGCAGACGTAGATGAACATTTATTAATCCTGACAACAATAATGAATGATTTAACGAAAGACACGAAAAATGTAATAGACTATTTGACCTACGGGAAAAACGAAATGATACCGACTATTACCTATCGAACACATAATAACAGCCTTCAGAAAAGCGGCTACATAATTAACTACGGGATTACACTTTCCCTTTAAAATCCAGACTGAACATTGATAGACAATACACACATATATTATTTTTAGCGCCTATTCGGATGGACCATATGTATACATGATCTTGCGATTTCCGATTGTAGCATATCCTACATTTAAATTAGTTAAGATATCGTTACTAGTACACGATCATGCGAATGTATTCGCCTACATAAAAATAAACCATCCTCTGTTAGTTATAGATAAAGAGAATCACCACTACAAATTACTAGAAGAGATAGAGTTAGAACGCTGCATACGAGAAACAAACACATGCGAACAGAACTTCGCGACATATTATGCGGAAACAACAGCACCGTGCGAGGTGCAAATATATACACACACATCAGAACAGCTCAATTAATGCGAAAAGAATCATATTATCAAACACACCGTTGTAGATAGCATTGACGGAGGAGCAAGCGTGGCTCTATTCCACGGCATACACGGGAAATTAGTATTAAGTGCGAAAGTCAGATAGAAGAAAAAATTATATTAGAAGAAACCGGAAAAATAAAACTAAAAGATAATTGTAAGTTAACCACACCAAATGTAATATTGAAAGCGCGAAAAATTGAAGGAATAAAATATATCCAAAATTACCTCCCCGATTACAATATAACGCTAGAAATAAAAAATAGAGACACTGATAAGAATAAGATAGCGAAAATCAATACCTTACGAAAAATAATTAAAAATCCCGTAGATTTAACCAAATTAAGCGTAAGCCTAGAAGAAATAAGAGAAACTCTAAGAGATAGTGATAATGACTTATTCAAAAATAAATACGTTGTATACTCTATAGGAACAGGCACCTGCGTAGTGATAATAATTATAATAGGATTAATAGTATGGTGCATAACCAAAAACAAAATAAAAAGCAAAAGGAAAGCGAGATAACCGCACAAAGGCGCCGCGACGATGTTATGTTATGTTAGATATAAGCACACGATTATATTACAATTACGCGACAGCACATGTAAACTAGTAGATAAGGCCACCTTCCATCAAAACGGGAGGGATGTCGCGAACGTTAAGAACGCAATCGCGCCTACCGCTGACAAAGCGGATTGCGGCAAGCGGGCGATACACTATCTGACTAGTATTACTGTTGTTAATCGATAGCGATTGCTAAACTGCAATCGTGCATTTATTCTGCAACTACTCTACGTAAAGTAATTGCTAATCGGGTTGCGCGGCCCTTACGCGGAAAGCCGCCGCGCGATCCAGGAATATATCGCGAACACTGACGAACATTTCGACTACGCTGCAAGAACCGGCCGCCTGGAACAGGATAAAAACGGGAGACCGGTGTTAGGAGTGGGACTCGCCAATATCTTGTCTGGCACGTCTGTCGTAGTTCGAATTAATAAGGACAAACTGTATTATTTAATAAATTTTATTGTAAAAGCAAATAAAGTGTCTCTGAACGCCGACTCCTTGAAATCGATCCTCCGAAACGACCCGCACAACAGGGCGAGGAGCAGCCTGATACTGTACTGCTTCTCCAATGGAGTTATACGCTATATGAGAGGAGAGGTGTGGAGGAAAATAGAGGAAGGAGATAAAGATTAGCTAAAACTATGGTAAAGAGAGTCCTAATTAATGACATATTAGATATAATCAAATCTTCATATGAAGTGCCTTCCACTCTTATCCCTCTTATCGAACACTGCTTAAAAACCACATATTTTTCCTATAACAATCAATTCTATGAACAAACTTCGGGGCGGCGATGAGTTCCCTCTGTAATCACTAACATCTTCATGGAGAATTTCGAGAAAGAAGCTCTCTGCAAAGCACCAAAGAAACCTAAACTTTGATTCTGCTATGTAGACGATACTTTTGTAATCAGGAGATATGGTAGAGCAAAACTACGAAAATTTCTAAAGTTCGTCAACACTCAACATCCCAACATTTGCTTCACCATGGAAATAGAAGAAAATGAAAGACTCCTCTTCCCCTACTAGTGGCTAAGAAAGCTGATAACATCTTAGATTATCTAGTATATAGAAAATCGACATATACAGATAAATATCTGCAAGCGGAATCATATCATCCAATACAAAAACAGTCAGCAATCAACTCATTTGTACATAGAGCATTCACTCTCTGATAAAGAACATTTATAGATAGAACTCAACCACTTGAAACTAATTTTACAACAGAATGGACACAACAAAAAAGATATAAATAAAATAATCAACAGACACATAAACAAAATAAGGGAGTCAGGCGCACAAGTATCACATGACGAGACGGACAGAAAAATTCTTTCCTTATCCTTTCATATATAAAAGAAATAACCAATCGCATCAGGAGGATTATGAAAAAATATAACATTCAATATAATTGATATGTAAGAGTTCGTGCAAATGTATAACATTAAAAAGAAAAATGACCGAGAAACAAGCACAAAGAATATAAAAGTTTTAAATAAAGTCAATAAGCAATATATTGAAATAAAAATGCATAAAAGAGAAGTTGACAATATATAAACATTAAACGTTTTGGGCTACATTGAGCTTTCTTCAGTACTCAAGCAAAGCAAAGTGGTAAATAAATATGTGCGGTATAAAAAGATATTGATTCGTAACAGATACGGCTCACCAGGATCGACGTCTTTGCAATCAACACACAATCGTCATAAAATTCTTAACAATTATTCGTCATTTATAGGGAAAAATAAGTTGAATTCACAAAGAATTTTTTATTTGAAATCATGGAGGTTCTCAAAAAAGTCCTGATGTCAAAGTAGATCAGAAATAACATTGAAATGTGATCTAAAGTAAAACGGTTTAAATTAAAAATAAATAGTAAAAAACTAAAGCGATTAAGTAGGAACAATATTGTCTTTTTTTGTAATCAAAAACTCAACTTACTCCGTGTGTTAAAATAGTTTCGTCAATTGTAAAAGACTGTACATCAATCGCAATGAGATGCAATCTGTAACAGCAAACGACAGTGACAAACCAAAATTGATGCTTGACTTTACAATGTTGGACAGACAAAACAACAAAAGATAAAAAAAAGGAAATAAATCAAGAGAAAGGAAATGAAAGAGGGAGGGGGTACTATTTATCTATTTGAAAGATCAACAAGTATATCAAAATAGGAGTTACTAAGTATTCGGTGTTCTTGTTGGAAATGATGCCTATCTTTTGTTCTTTAATGTGTATCATCTCTGAAATTAATCTTTTATGATAGATCAAATCGATTCAATATCGAGTATTTTGACATTGTCTCAGTCAAATCTATGATTTTTATTAACATTTATTAAATCTGATTTTTATTAACACTGTGTTCAGAAATGATCGAATGTTTTGATGGTTCCGATTTTATATTGTACATGTGTCTTTTAATCCTAGTTTTTCGGAAGGAGAGCACAGCTTTCTCGAGGGTTAAGCATTGAAACGTGAACTCTCGAGTCAAAATGCACTGTTTATGTCTCGGCACTGGGTCAATGATAAGGAAACGTTATGACACCATGATGTAAACGTACGTTCATCGGTTCATCGATTCCTCGTTTTTAAATCAAGAAATTTAATTCCTTTTACCAAGGAAAGATCTCGTGCGATCGATAGGATAAGGGAAAGAGAACGAGGGTTTTAAAAAAAATAAGAAAATTAAAATCTAAATTAAATCTTTAATGAATATTGTACAGAATTCATGTATTGAAATTTAAAAAAGACGAAACGATCATCTCAGTTACTTGTGCGAACAAACGAAACAAACATCGAAATATTGATTTGAAATATAATAACTAACAATCGATAATAAATACTGTGCGTACATACTGTGCGTCCTACAAGTTCGAAATATGTATCTTTCGGTCAGTTGAGTCTAGACAAGCGAGCGAGCACCACGTCAAGAGAACAAGATCTTTTATAACGATAATTTATACAGTCCACTCAAATAGAAAATATAATTAATATTTTTAGCCAACATCAGTAAGCAAATTCGTTTCGATTCAACAACAAATATGAAAATATACATGATCTAAAGAAACAAGAGAAATAGCAGGTGTGGAGGTGTGTGAGTGCGTGATGCGTATGATATCGCGGATGTTACATTGGTGCGCAGGATTTCAATGAGATGTAACTGTCATGTAACTGTCTAAACTGAATCATTGAAATGATGATCCAGCTATAGAATGATAATTCTTCAATTAATTTAACTTAATGTATCGATATTTAATCACGGGATAAATAAAAAAGATTTAACAAAAAATATATAATGTAAATGGAAATTAATATGTGAAAGTTAAGGAGGGGAATAACCTTGGTTTTTTTTAGAAGGTGGTTATTAGGTCGAGAGGGTTCTTCTTTTAAATCAGGGAAAAAAGGTTCGTCGTCATGAAACATAGGGCCGGGGAATAGGATTCGGAAATTGATAGGAGATTCTGATTCAGATCGGTATACGAGGGAATGATTTGGCTCTATTGCATAAATAATGATGTGGTTCAATCGTGGACGTTTTTCTTGCAGCTCGGTTTTCAAACGATCTAATAATACTATTACGATGAATAATATTCATCTGTAATAGTTTTACCCTTTTCCATATAGTCGATGAATATTATTCCTTGCGAATCCCAAAAGACAGTCACCATAATCTTTTCGGCCGAAGGAATGGTCTTCGCCTTCTTTGATGCAGATTCCCCGCTGGCAACCCATTGTTTGGACTGTTCTTTGATCTCAGGCGTGTAGTGATATATCCATGTTTCGTCCACAGTGACGAAACAACGCCTAAAGTCCTGTGAATTCCGCTGAAACAGCTGCAAACATTTCTTGGAACACTTCACACGATTTCGTTTTTGGTCAATTGTGAGCAATCGTGGTACCCATCTTGCAAATAACTTTTTCATACCCAAATGTTGATGCAAAATATTATGTACTCGTTCACCCGAGTACTAGCAATCTCACGCACCTTGATTCTTCTATCATTCATTACCATATCAGGAATTTTCATCAATGATTTCTGGAGTAGTAGCCTCAACAGAGCATCCAGAACGTTTAACGTCACTTGTACTCATATGGCCACTCCGAAACGTTTGAAACTATTTATAAACTGTTCTAATCGAAAGTGCAGATTCACCATAATGTTTATCAAGTTTCTTTTTAGTCTCCTGAGGCGATTTGCCTTTCATAAAGTAATGCTTGATCAATACATGAAATTCTCTTTCATCCATTTTTTAGAAATCACTTGACTTCCTCGATTCAGATGAACACTAAATACAGAGAAATAGATCAATCTGGCTGAAACTTGGTGTGTTCTTCCAAGAGATGCTACTAACTGAAAATAACTTCGATACATACCAATGGTGCTATCTTTCTGACTTTGCACGGATTTTTCAAATCGCTCTCGTATTTTATTCAAGATCTTCTTTCACATCCTACGTAATGATTAACTTAATCTTTTGTAACATCCCATATGTATTTATTATTCATTAATTTAAACATTTATTGACTTACTCAATTATTTATTTATTTATTTATTTATTTTATTTATTTATTTATTCATTTTCTAAATACACGTATCATCCGTGTATTCGTGTAATACATATGATTACACATTACACGTGTTCGTACACATAAAAACTAATTACACGTGTAATATGTATAATCCGTGTACCCACATAGAATAAAATCTTCCACTAGACGTCGATCATGGATATTCAGAACTTCCACTGGATGACCATTAGGCTTCCGGTAGATGTCCACAAAAAACCCATAGTTCTGCTTTGTGGAAGTCTATGAGACTTCTATTAGATGTCAATTAGATGTCTTCCAAAGACGTCTGTTAGATATTACATGGATCGCTAAAGGAGGGTTCACTTAGGTAGACGTAATTGATGTTATGTGGTCCTCTAATAGAAAATTCATGGAGTCTCGGTGGATGTTCAACCGACGTTATCCACGTGGAACAAAAATCTCTAATAGATGTCCATTAGAAGTCCACCATAAAGATTTATAACTTCTATTAGACGTCCATGAACCTACTGGTAGGCTTCTATTAGAAATCCATTCCGCATTTCTAACCTTTATTAGATCTCTATAGATGTCTACATAGGTGTCTCATGGAAGTTGTATGGCATAATTATGGATGTTTTATAAGGCTTTGAGAAAGATTAATAAACACACATTGGAGACTTTATGAGAAGGTTACTAAAAAGATTATTAATTATATCAATTATTTTTATTATTATATCACAATTAAAATATTAAATTATTATTTGATTTTATTGAAATAGCCAGAAAAAGTTAATAAAAAGAATTTTTTCAATGATACTGAACAAAAATGTTGGTCACTCTTGTAATATATGATTGAGCTTCTTTTACCTTTGTGATCGATTGAAACCAGCTATTAGAATAATAATATAATTAAACTTAGAAACTTTGATGTAAAAATATAATAGATCTCCTATCAGTGAATATTATCTCATTGTCATAAGATTCAAATATCTCTTAATATCAATGTCCTGATAACGTGTGCAATTTTCGTAAATAATTTAACTATATATATAAAAGTGTGAAGGTTATATGTTACTATAAGATTATGTTATATGGACTTTTAATGCCATGTTTCATGTGTAAATTTACGTTATATTTATAAATTTACGTATATATTCTATTTACTCATTTATATATTTATTGATTGCATTAAATAAGCGAGATATTTCTTTTATTCAATAAAGTATGTTTTTTGTGATTGGTATAATCATTTATATACAATTAAATACGAATAAATAAGATATATACAATAAACTTTAATTTATTTATAAGTATATATTTTTAATAAGTATATATTCTTATTTATAAGTATATATTCTTAATTTTTATTATAAAATAATCAATCTGCAAAGGATCTAAAACCTCCAATTAAGCTTTGTATATGATCCATGAAAGTTTTATGAAACATCTGTAATTCCTCCATACAACCTCCATGAGACGTCTAATGGAGGTTTGACAGAGCTTCATCATGGAGGTAGTATAGATCTCTATTAGATCCATTCCATGGAGATAGATGTCGCATGGAGACTATAGAGGACCTCCACAGTGGAATCCTAGGGGATCGCCCACCATAGAGGTTGGCTGAACGGCTAATGGACGTCTAACGTCCTATCTATCTTCGTGAAGATAGATGTTCGATGGAAGTTTAATGAAGCTATGGAAGTTTAATGAACGTCCATTGGAGACTATGTTTATGTGGGTGTACGTGAAATAAAGGGTATTAATTTTTAATATACATGGTGTGCTATAAATCTATATGCCAACCGTTTGGTAAGTCTTTGAGGCCTGTGATTGACATTAATCTTGCTTTCTTTTGTTTTTTTTTTACATTTTCAATGCATACGGTATATCCTAAATCTGTAAAGCCATCGTTCGGTGCACATTTGAATTTGTGATCACTAATAATTGACGTGTTCACGTAACTCTCTTTTTCTTAGACTTCTATTACATTTTTTTTCATTTTGTTTCCGTTCAGAAAAATCCTGTCTGAATTATTTTAATTTGTTATTTCTTACTTGAACCAAGTAAAAATATCATCCTTCACAAAATTAACTCCACTAAAATTTTCTTCGACAATCCTTTCCAGCTCTTCCTATTATACATACTTATTACATTAATCATTAATTTAATCTATTCAATGTAACGGCGCGGTGCGGGGGTAGTCACGCACTTGTAGACGCGGTCGTGGCGCGATCCAGGATGCTCGCTCGCTTGCGTGGCGCGGCGTCGGTGCGGCGCGGGACGCATTCACGCTCGGTGGTACGGTGCGTGGTGCGGTGCGGAGTGCGTTAACGCTTGGTGGCGCGACGCGCGGCGCGGTGCGAGGAGATACCACGAAACACACATGTTTTCGTGGTATTCTCTGACGCTTCAGAGTTCGCGTATTGTGATACTTAAAAAAGGAGGCATAAATGCCTCTTGCGGCCACTGCCGCACTCCGCCTGTTGTTCGGCGGTCCCCGACGGATGGTCAGTCAGGGGAAAATCGGAGGAGGAACGGAGCGGAGGGATGCGCTCCGTTAGATTCATAATTTTCCGATATTA
Source organism: Pogonomyrmex barbatus (assembly GCF_000187915.1). The sequence continues at coordinate 59,654 of NW_011929536.1, read as the reverse complement.
TACGATATATCAGGTGTTATCGTTTTGGCAACTTAAACGAATTATTGCAAAATTCAAATGTGAATCTATTAATTGTTCGCGTAATCGAGATTTATTTAATTTCATAATAGAAAATAATTGTTCACATGAATATGTAGAACCGAACATACTCATTATTTTGCAGCACAAGCATGTAGTCGAGGAAAACATTCTTGAGATATATATAAATAAAATTGTACGATGTCAGTCATTGTATAAAAACGATTTAAGAGCAGTGTCACATTTTAAATCTATTAATTCTAATTGTATATCTGCGGGAACAATATTAATATCAACAATAAAAGGTGTCATAAAAATAAGTAAGTCTTCTTCTAAAACATTGCATTTCTCTAAACCGACAATCGAATTCATTATGTAATAATTGAAGTGAATTTATATATTCTTCATTTCTATTGTTTATCTTGAATGTGCATGGCAACAAATAATAAATTTGAAAAACTGTCGAGATTGAAATTGATTGATCCATAAATTAAGTTTCATTTGAAATGCGGAACTTTATTTCAAGGTACTAAAAATATTAGATACACTCCTGGGATGTGCACACAGGCGGACACTCGCGGGCGCTCGGAGGCGCCCGTGCCCAATTTCAGCGTTTTGCCGACCCCTGGGGTAGGCATATGGATCCTACTTTTTAACGCCGGTTCCGAACGGCAAATTTTTGAGAAGGTTCTGAGCAAGAATACTTTCATGGTTTGTCAGACCGTCGAGAAGAGACACGAACATATGAAAATATTTTGACCTTACTGGGAATCAGGCATCTCTAGCATACTAGACCAATGCGCTGTCTACTGTCACGTTCGCTCATTACCATTATTGATTGATATTATTAATTGTATAAGAAAAAGGGAAATTAGTATGCATGTGCATAAATATACATGTGTACATTGACATACATTTCAGCAAAAATTCGATTCGAGTAACTATTAAATTGTATTAATAATACAATGAAAAAAGAGCAACAAATAAAGAGACAACATATTCGTTTACAAAAACTGAAAATATTTTTATGCATTAAAATGCATTTATAATTACACAATTATGCATCTATAATTTATGTTCGCGTAACTTTTTTGCAATCTAAAGAGTGTCGATTAACATTATATACATAACCATTATATTAAACATAATCATATTGTTAATATTATCATGAATAAATAAAATCGCATAAGATACATCTATAATTACAGCATTATACATCCACGAATTGTGAATATAGCACGGACTTGCATTACATCCATTTTTGACACGATGATTTTATCGGCATGTCGCAAAAAATGGATGTGATACGTAGTACCACATGTAAAAATGGTTGGTGCGCTAATGTATGGGGAGTTTCGACCGTCTCACGAAAAAGGCCGGGATGGCCGTTCTCAGGCTTCTCTCTGCTCATGGCCTTTTAGATATATACATAGTATATATTGATGAAATGAATTGCAATATTCATATAAAACATTGACATAAGCATTGACGTAAATAATAGTTCATAATAAAATAATTCGCAAGCGATTAATTAACTTTTTAATAATTTTTTATTAATATCTTATAATAAATAATTTTTAGCATATTTGAACAGCAGAGAAATAAGTCTGAAAACCACAAAAATTGTTATCCTCTTTTTGTTTTAAACATTATTTATAATTATATTCAGGTATATAATTTAAATTTTGCGTTATTAATCTGATAACATTTTAAAACTTTTTTACAGCATCTTTTAAAAGAAATTGAGAATTACTTGCAAAATGCCGATGAAAATGAGATAAATATTCTGCAGAAACATGTGGATCGTTATACATTAATTTTAGTAGCGAATACTTTATTATTATCATGTGCTGGACTGATTATCTGTCTTCGGCCTTTAATCACAAAAGAATATTTTCCTGTTGATGTATGGTATCCTTCTTTTATGTACAGTACGTCATCCAGAAGATGTTTAATCTATATTTCACAAATATTTAGCGGCATAGAATGTGTTTTATGCTTCAATACTGATATTTCAATCGCCATGTTTTTTTGTTACTCTACGGCTAAATTAGAAGTACTACAGCAGAAATTGCAATGCACGAAAACCAAAGATTACATACGTAAATGTATCAAGCAGCATCAAGACATTATCAGGTTAGTCATATACATTACTTTATAAGCGATATTTATAGGCGACTTTATAAGCGATAGTAATAAAATCTGTGTATAGTGGAACATTTTACTCAAACTTTTTAGATATTTATTATGTTATAATCATTAGAAAAGATAAAATTTTTGGAAAACATAAACATTTTACTACAAAAAATAATATATAATTTATTGCAAATGTAATATAATTGGCAATAAAATTATTAGCTAAATTATATGATACATCATAATTACACAAGAAATACATAAAATACATAATTAACATATACTCAAAATATATATTCAAAATAACATTTATATTTAATTTGTATTTAAAATTTCGCAACTTCATATAAATAACTTACCACATTTTTATCATATTTTACCATACATTTTTTGCTTCTTCAGGGGTTAAATCTAAACCTAAAAAAAAATTTATCAAGTAAAAATATACTCACCTTTTGAAAAATAAAATTTATTATGTGCACATATATTAAGCGCGTGCAAACATACGCACGCACGCACGCACGCACACACGCATGCCTGCCCGCCCGCCCGCCCGCGCGCACGCACGCACGCCAGTCCGCTCGCGCGCCCGCCCGCACGCGCGCACGCAGGCACGCACGCCCGCACGCACGCACATACGCACGCCTGCCCGCCCGTCCGCTCGCACGCGCGCGCGCACGCAGGCACGCACGCACGACTGTTTTAAATTACAATTATGCTTATCCATGTTTATGGAAGCATCATCTGTTTCTGTTTTCAACAAAATTATTAAAAACTTATTCTTTGTATCAGTGCTCGGAATTAATTGCACATCTCGACCCGATTTCGGAAGCTTCCCCCACCACCGCTCGAAACTTAGCAGCCGTACTGCGGAATGGCTATGCCTCAGGAGCTTCGCCTATAAGAAATATGCTATCCGTACGCCTTTCGCTCAAAACTGTCATTTTGATATCTTCTTTGCTAAATTATTTTTTTATCTTTGCTAAATTATTTTTATAAATAAATAAAACGTTGAATTGTTATGTCCAGGCTTCTTCAAAATAAAATGTAATTAAGGAATGTAATAGGAAAGCCAAAAGCCGGGTCTTCCTCGTTTTTCTTTTACAATTGGGTAATCGCTTTACATTACCAGTTACTAATAAAAACAAAAAGACGAAACGATCATCAATTTCATGAAAGATATCGAAAGAAATATTTACAAGTTTCCGGATGAAGTTGCCAACTACATCAGAAATGAAACGATTTCGATATTAAACAAACTTTGTTATTACACCCAATCGGACACCGTGAATGATGTTTTTATTCTCAAATTATTAAACTCGACGAAACATTTCACCAAGCAACATCCGAACATTATTTTCACAAGAGCTGATAAAGCAATGTAACGGTAATCATGGACAGAGAGGATTATCAGTAAATTTGAGCTTATGTTCTCGGATAGAAACACTTACACGGATATTGCTGACAACCTGATCTCAAAGTTAATGGCCGGATTGCGTTCGCTTTTGACACGTTGGATGAAGAAGGAGTATCTCAAAGTTGATACTTATAAAAAATTGCTTGTCACGGACGGAGCATTGCCGAGGGCCTATAGATTGCCAACGATCCATAAACATTATCCTTTACCAATCAGAATTTCAGCAATGAATAATCCATTATATCCTTTGGCGGCTTTTTTACACAACATTATCATTAATAGCCGCAGTTTAGCCATGTCAGGAATAGTTTCCATCTGGTTAACAAATTAGATGGAATATCTTTGCATGCAGACCACTCTGTGGTCTTCTTGGATGTGATATCGCTTTTCACGAATGTCCCAACAAACCTTCGACAGAAAACATCGAGAAAAGATGTATCACATCGGGAAGCACACAAAAATCCCATTGAACGAATTCCTGATTGCAGTATCTTTAGTACTAGATTCCACTTACTTCACTTTTAACAACAAAACATACAAACAAATCTTTAACGCACCCATGGGCCCTCTCCATTATTTCTAATAATTGCTGATGTTATACTACAGGATACTGAAAAGGCTACGATGAGCCATGCCCCCTTTTTCATTTTATGTCAGATATGTAGACGACATTTTATTAGCTGCACCGATGAGACTACTCAATGATGTAGGTCGCATTTTTAACTCTTTCCATGACAGATTGTATTTTACAATGGAGGAGAGCAGGGGTAAACGTATCAGCTTCCTTGATGTCACTTTGATCTTAAATGATGAGATACTGACACTTTATTTATACAGGAAACCCACCTTTTCGGGTAGATATCTTAATTTCTATTTCACCCATTAGAACACAAGAAAGGTGTCATCCTTGAGATGTTCAGTAGGGTTGTCAATTTGTCAGATCCACAATTCCACACCAAGAATTTAAAAGAAATGATTAACATTTTACTAAATAATAACTACCCGCTAGAATTTATTTTTTCGATGATCAACAACCGAATTTGACATATTATTCACAATGATCCGAAAGTCGATACGGTGGATACTTCGGAAGAAAATTCAGACCGGACAAAATTTTTTACTGTTTTTTTCGTAAAAACTATCTCAGAAAAATTCAAGAAAATAACAAAGAAGTTTGATCTGAAGATTGCCTATTCAATTGTTGACACCCTCAGAAAATTTATTAAGATCGGCAAGGATCAAGTCAGTGCTTCGACGAAATGCGACGTAGTTTACAAAATACAATGCCAAGACTGTGACGCCATTATGTTGGCCAGACAAAAAAGCGGCTGCAGACTAGGATTAATGAACATTTTAATGATATTAAAAAAAGAACTGGTTCATCTTTTGTTATTTCATACCATCGATTAAGCAACAATCATGAATTCAATTGGAATAATATTCGTGTCCTAGATGTGGAGCCGTCTTACGGAAAAAGATTTGTATCCGAAATGATTCATATAAAAAAACAGTGTCATGGCCTGAATAAGCATAGTGACACTGACTCCTTGCCAGACTGCTATCTATCTATAATGAATTTGCTTTTCCCTATCTAGTTTCTTAACCTTCTTTGCTATCCTTCTTTCCTTCTCATCCATACTCTTGATTTTCCTTCTCCCTAATTTCATCTATGATTCTCATGGTTCTTTGTCTTTTCGAGTGTTATTTCTTTGTCATTTTGTTATTGTCAGTTGCGTTGTATTCAATTATCGAGAAGGCTGCCTACGAGATCTTAGGAGTGCATTGAAGTGACATGAAACGCGGGCTATGTTTCTGTACAAATTCACCACATAATATCAGCAATTTATTTTCACAGTAATTATTTCAATAAAATTTCATTTTTCTTTATTTTTATTACCATGATATTTTATTTTAATTTATTATTCATTATTGTTCTTATTGTTTATGTGTTATTTTGGTTTGCCTTGTATTTTACTTTGAATTTGACAACCGTTTATACCTGTTTAAATAGACTGACTACAATTTACGTTCCTCATAATTTATTCATTTTTATAATTGACTTTTTATAATTGAATTAATAATTAACAAATTTTAATTAAACAGAGACAGAGTTGATTGAGACAAAATTCTACGTCCTTAGACAATGCCTCACATAGACATATTCTGTTGATAACGTTTTCAGATATTGATAGTTTTGAATTGAAACAGCTGTTACACCTTTATACTTTTTGAGACAGTTCTGTTAATAAGCGAATATTCACATGTCACATTCTTAATTTTAATTTCATTCTAATGTCACATTCTTAATTTCAAACCGATAATAGCGCAATATTTACTATACATTGATATAACAGATCTGATAATAATATCAAAAATCACACTTGATTTATTTGTTAAAAAAACATCTTATTACATCACTCTTCGTAATGTACTTTAATAAGTGCCAATTTTTTTGTAGATAATATTTGCTATCATCATACATCACTGTCTGTATTATTAAGTTTGCATATCTTACCTTTCTATCTTTATGCTTTTTTATCCATAGATCACTGAGGATGACCTAAATCAGATTCGAAACGTTACGTTTGATCGAAATTAATTTTAAATAAATATAATTCTCAAGCACGAAAACCCAGTTTTTGGCTTTCCTGCTTCTATTATTTACATGTTAAAACGTTGAATTTTCTATTATTAATGTACTACATTGTACTTATTTATGGGTGTTTCAAACGTATTAGTTCAAATATCTCAAAAAATATGAAGGATATGGAAAAATATAAAATATTTCAGACAAAAGTTTTAGCTTCGAGGGAGAAAGATGATAACATTATCAATTTCATTCGTAAATAGTGTTATTTCCGAAATTTTCTTATGGCCATCATTTTTTTACTGGAATCATATTTTTTGTTTTGCAGTATGCTTCCTCTAGTTCTTTATAATTTGTTACGTCCAACCCAAGGAAATTAGGAAATTAAGAAATTATGAACGAAATACAAGTGAGCTAGGAAGGACGGAATAGCTGCTCTCTCAAGGGTTAAGTATTAACATGAACCCTCGAGTCGAAACGCACTGTTTATATTTCGGCACTGGGTCAGCGATAAGGAAACGCTATGACACCGTGGGCCAGATGTGTGTTTGTTAGTCATTTTTAGGTCAAGAAATTTAATTCTTTGTACCAAAGACCAACCTCGTGTGATCAATACGGGAAAGAAACAAGGGTTTTTTAAAAGAAATAAAAAAAATTAAAATCTAAATTATTTCTTTAACGAATAACATAAAGTTATATTACA
>NW_011929536.1:23201-33827 GCF_000187915.1 Pogonomyrmex barbatus | reverse complement strand
TTAAATTGATTAAGTATTCAGTATTTTACTCTCAATAATTCATTAATGAATTTGCACTGACACTGCACTATTTATTTACATATTCTTTCTGTACTAAAAACTGCTCTATTAAATCAGTCGATAATACGTTCAATCGATAATATCAATATGATATCGCGGCGTAAACTCATATTTATCATATTATACCGTGATAGAAAAGTCGATAAGGATGGAAAAGTCAATTTCACAATTATATGTCGTTATCAGATGTTAGGTTGCAATTGATAATTCAATGAGAAAAACTCATTTTCAGAAAATAATTTTTCTCATTGAGCCATTGCATGTGCTCCGACATTCGATAATGACACATGCTATATTATGACAAGAAATATAAAGGGTTTATCTATAATATGACTATTTTATTATCATTAATTACAATACATTATAAAAAAACTAGCGTCAATTTGCGATTGTTGATCGATCAGAAAATACATATAATATTAAAATTTACATGTGCTTTTAGCTTACTTTTATTAAAAGTATAATGTAACTATAATCACCCCTACGACACAAAATTGCAGAATCGATAATATAGCAATATAAAAAATGATTTATCATACGCGCTCGCATAATATAATAAAAGAGATACTAGAGATACTATTCTTATAAACAAAGAGCGTTACCAATCATGTAACAAACGCATAAACGCATAAATGATAATAACGATAATAACGATAATTTATTTTTATATATTTTTATTTTTTATTAATATATATAATTTTTCTATTAATACATATAATACATATTTGTTCATTTATATATTTTCATGATTCACGATTCAGGGCCGCTGTCAAGTCCACGTTCACGTTCACGTCCACCTCCACGTCCTCGTCCACGTCTTCCATTTCTTCCTCGCCCCCAATGATAGTGGGCAAAGGATAAGCCGATAAGAAGCGAAAGAAACGCTCCTCTTGTTTCCGATCACTTGTTCGAGTGCTTCTGGGTTTCCATTTGTTAAAATAAAATAATTGAAAATAAATGAAATAAAATGTATAAACAATATATATATATACACAAGTGTGTGTGTGTGTGTGTGTGTGTGTGTGGGTGGGGGGGGGTGGGCGTGTAAATGTTCATTCATTATACACACATACATACGAGGGTAGTCTGAAAAGTTTTGAGCCTAACATAGAAACAAGTATTTTTTCGGTCAAATATAGCTTTATTTTTCAACATAATCTCCTTTTAAGTCGATACACTTTTCCCATCGATACTCTAACCTTTTTAACCCCTCCAAATAGTAGTTGGCGTCTTGCTCCGCAAAATAGGCGTTTACGTATGCGATGATCTCTTCGTTCGATGAAAATCTCTGTCCTCCAAGCGAAACTTTAAGCTTACAAACAGGAAAAAGTCGCTGGAGGCCAGATTTGGTGAATACGGTGGGGTCAACCAATTCGAAGTGCAGTGAATTTTGGCCATGGCGACCGCCGAAGTGAGCAAATGCGTTGTCTTGATGGAACAGCACTTTCTTCTTCTTCAACTGCGGCCGTTCTTTTTTTGCAATTTCTGTCTTCAGCTTATCAAATAATGATGCGTAATACGCTCCCGTTATTGTTTTACCTTTTTCAAGATAGTCGATACACACAATTCCGTGACTATCCCAAAAAATAGTCGCCATTACCTTCCCAGCTGATGGAACCGTCTTCATCTTTTTCGGAGCAGGTTCATCCTTTGCAGTTCACTATTTTGACTGTTCTTTTGTCTCTGGAGTGTAGTGGTGGATCCAAGTTTCATCTACAGTTATGAATCGATGCAAAAAATCTGACTCGACGTTTCGCTTGAACCGCTCCAACAGGGCCTTGGAAATGTTCATTTGAATTCGTTTTTGGTCCAAAGTGAGCAAGCGCGGCACCCAACGCACGGATAGTTTGCGCATATCCACTTCTCTTCAGTCAATATATGACAAACGCGTTCTTTCAATATGCCCATAGCCTCTGCTATCTCTCTAACCTTGATTCGGCGGTCGTCCAGTATCATTTGGTGAACATTTTCAATGTTATCAGCGGTGATCGCAGTTTTTGGCGTGCCGAACACTCATCATCAGCCAAGCTGGTACGACCACATTTAAATTCAGCTGCCCATCTTTTTACGGTGGCAAATGATGGGGCAGAGTCCCCGTAAACAGCGTCCAACTCGATTTTAATTTGCGCAGGCGTATTGCGCAGGCGTATTGCTTTTCAAATGTAAGAATTTAATCACGGCATGATATTCAATTTTTTCCATTTTTATAAAAACACTGACATCGACTGACACAAACGACTGTCAAATAACAACTGAGCGTCCAAAATGGCTGAAATTTTCACAAAAATCTTTCAAAGCATATACTATTGTAGTACTAGAATGGTTTTGACGAGTAATGTCATCTTCATGTTAAGGCTCAAAACTTTTCAGACTATCCTCGTACATACATATACATGTACATACAATGAAGAGGCAGGGAGGGTAAAGCCTTGTGTCCGCGATACTAGAAATCGGTCCGACATCTTGGCTGGAAAGAGAATTGATCAATCGCATTGGTTAATTGACTAAATTATTCAAATGCAATTAACCAATTCTCTTTCCATCCGAGATCTCGGATTGATTTCTAGCATCGTGGACACAAGACTTAAGAGAAAGTCTTAAAATTACCTGTAGATTTAACACTGACACTTATACCAGCATCGTTAACTTCGATGTCAATGTCGGTGTTAGCGGCGTTGATGGCGATGGTAGTGTTAGCGACGATGTCAGCGGTACGAGCCGCGGATGTGACGGTGGCAGCGATAATAGGAGGCTGGGTCGGCGATATCAGTATCGGCACGAGCCATTGATATATCGAATGGCTCATCGAAGTCCATCAAAAACATTTAAAAGTTTTTAAAATATTTTAATGAATGTTTTTTTCGATGTTGACATAAGAATTATTGCATCTTTATAAAATATAAAATAATTCTTATGTAGATATGTAAAAGTTGGAAAAGTACCTAATATATAATTATTATTTTAATGTATTATTTGTATTAAGAATTTATTTACATTTTCTTTTTCTGTACGCTTCATTTTTCACATTGCTCGCGTCTCGACAAAAGATAAAACAATGAAAAGTCAAATATATTAATACCGCCACTCGTATCAATATCGCCACTCGTATGAATTTTATGTCACCGCCGTTTCTGGTCATCATTACTATTTCACTATTTTTCACTATTCGAGATTTGTTCTTTTATAATACTTTGCTGCTATTAAAAATTTGATGTTTGATTAGTGTAAACTACAAACAGGATTAAAAAGAACATTTCAATGCAAAATAAATGTAGCGCATTACGTATAAGAATTTAATATATTATGTAACGGTCCGTCCTCGCCGGGCGTGTCGTGCGAGTTCGGGTGCGCAGACGTGCTCATCGGTTATCGGGTTCGGGAATTAATAAGGTTTTCTGACTCGGATGTTGGTAAAAGAATATATTTGATGTAATTGAATATAGATACACAACGGGATTGATTCGCCTAGCTCGCTTATTGGCTGGTGTTACGTGCTGTTCGCCGCGTAGTCTTCGGTGCACGTGAAGTATGCGCGGTATGCTCGGAGCGCGCGGCGCGTGCGTCGTAGCGAGATATTGGTGCGTGTCAGGGCCTACTGGTCGTGTAGGCGTGTGATTGGTAGAACGGCGATCGGTAGCGCTTTTATCGGTAGCGCTTGCAGTGCGTGCCGCGTGATCGATGCGCGTTCGAATGTCAAAAGTGAGAATGTTCGTTTCTGTTCACGGATCTTAAATGAGAGACAAGTATACTTGTCAGAAATCGAGAATACTCCGTCCCATGGGCTCGTGTAATGGTAAGAGTGGTGAGAATGCTCCGTCTCGGAGTTGAAAGATAGGAGGAACGAATGACAAGTATGCTTGTCGGGGAAGCGTTAAGACTGAGAATGCTGTCTCGAGGAAGCAGAAGCCAAGTATGCTTGACGGAAACTGATAATGCTCTGTTCCGATTTTCTCACTTTTGTGGATGGATGATGACCTGGTGTCGAGTATGCTCGGCGGAGATCAGGAATGTCTATATGGTTTTTCGATAACGATCGGAGATGTGAACAGGTTGGAGGATCGGATCGATCTGGTTGTTTTATCGTGGGTCGGCTGGATTTATATACCTGGTCGCGTTTACTATTTTTAACTAACAAAATAGTGCGGGTCGTCGGCGGTGTTTGACATATACGTGCTGAATGCATGTTTGTTGCGCGCGCAACGGTCGGTGTGTTCGATATCACAGGCGCGCGTCAGTCGATGTGTTCGGTAGCGAGCGCGGAGCCCGGTCGCACTTATAATTAGAACGAGGTGAGAGACGTATTATTACACGTTGCTCCCTCCCGCTTTACGGTGGAACAACGGGAAGAAATGATCGGACAAACGTTGTATCTAACACATGATATATTTAAGCGTATACAATCATTCGAACTCGCGGATATATTTGCACTGACCGTGCCGGTCGAATCGTAACGTGAAACGCTTACCGTCGATTCAGGCTTTGTATACCTTCGACACGTGGATCGCGAAGTAGGGCACTTCGATGGTCCCCGCTCACGTCGACAATGACAGGTGGCGGTGGTGCGGCAGGTCCGTAGGTAGGTCTGGTGGCGGCGACCTTCGCGGCTTGAGGGTGAGGGTCGTATCTTCGGGATGAGATGGTGGTAGCCAGTGAGATAGTGGTAGCCATAGGTCGGATGTTATCCGGGGGAGATTGACTGGGCCGCGTGGTGTCCGATGATGTCGTGATCTGCTCGGTGATTGTCAGAATTGTCAGCGCCGCGGATTGGTTGGCCGACGGTCGCATCGTCTCGGTCGGAGTATCGGTCGAACGGTGGACGTGCGGACGTCGAGTCTTCCCCGCGGGCCTCGCGATCTCATGCCCGAGCGCCTTGGTCTGTCCCGGTGGCGGCGGAAGCTCCGTTGGTGTGTTGGTTGGCGAGTCATCGACTAAATCCAAGTCGGAGATGTCTCCGAACAGATCAACCAGTTTAACGACACACTGACTCCTGGCGCTGGTTTCCAGCGGCATGATGGCGATGACGGTTGGAGCAAAGCTTCCCATTTTCGGGTCTGCTGAGCGGTCGATCGCTTCACTGAAAGTATCAGATTTTGATACTCGCCGGGTGTGCGTAGGCTGGTTAGCCGAGCGGTGCAGACGGGGCTGCCGTGAAGTAGTCGTTCCCACAAGATTTCGAACTTCGTACCTCCCGGAGTTCGGCTTCGGTGACAAAATCGCTTCTAAGTCGTCGCTATCCATTGTCACGTGTTAGATTTCGCGCTTGGCTACTATCTGGGAAATTATCTCGAACGCGGCGGTATTTATACCCGAATTGTTTTCTTTGTTTCGACCTATTCTTTGTCCGATTTATTTTCCGAATTGTTTTTTTTTTGTCCTCGATTTACTCTTCTCAGGCGACTTAATCGCGGATAATATCGTCATCGGACAATTCGGCATTATTTTCGGCGATGTTTTTAATTTCGGGATCGCGAACGTTTTCGTTGTTTTTGGTCGATGCAGCTTAAGATTCTGTGCATGTACCACTTTCCCCGCTCGCGCAGATCGAAAATGACGGGTGATATGATTTTTTGTACCGTTAATGGCCCGATGAATTTCGGAAAGAGCTTCGCGACGATCGCGTCGATTTTATTCGATAGTAGGTGGAGTCACTTCCACACTTTGTCGCTGAGTGCCGGTTGCCACGGCCGGTGTCGTAAATTGTAATATTTTTCTTGTCTTTGAAACGCGTGAGTAAGATTGGCACGTACGACTTCGTAGGCCTCTTTTAAAATCCGGCTATTTGTATCGAGCGGTGGCAGGTTCATGAAAAATGACGTCTTCGTGATGAGAGCCGTTTAATTCGCGACCGTGATTTAGATAAGCAGGGGTGTATCCGGTGGCCTCGTGCCATGCGGTGTTGTATGCAAATTGAAGGGCTAAAATGTGCTGGTCTCATCGTCGGTGACTTTTGGAAATAAATTGCTTTATCATAGTGATTAATCAAATGCTTCAAAGCTTTTATACTAAGGCTAGCGTTTTATGATGCAGAAATCCACAGCGGAATGGAATATGCGAACCAATCATAGCGGAAAAACCAAAAGAAAATTCGTCTATTCTTTTCGTTCTTTCGCTGTGATTGATTCGCACATTCCGCTGTGGACATTTCCGCACCATGAGACGCCAGTTTTAGGCTGGTTACATACAGGATGCGGCAACGCGATAGCCAATCACCGTCTTGTTTTCTGATATATAATTTCGTTACATATCTCAAAAACTATACGAGACCGCCAATTAAGTTATAAGAAAGAGATGATCAATATCCTCATCTCTATAACATATATCAAGATCAAGCTCATCGAAGCTGTCTCCTAATATAAAGATTTATCATGGAAATATATATATTATTTATAAATTATTTATAAAATACTTAACATAACAAAATAAATGATATTACAACAAACTTACTTTTTATAAAAAGAAAAAAGTCGCCAAGTATATACGCGCAACGTGTATGTGAAAGATTATTATATAAAAGTGTTACTTTTTAATGAAAAGAAAGTTTTTCAGTTACTGACGCAAATTATATTTTCTTTAAAAAATGAAAATAAAACTTAAGATTCATATCTTTGCATCCGAGAACTTTTTATTTTTACAGTTGTATATCAGTTGTATTGTATATATTTTATTTATACAGTTGTATATAAGATATATCATCATATTATAATCATGGCAAAAAATGTAAGTATATATATATATTATTTATAAAATACTTAATACAAAATAAATGATATCACAACAAACTTATAACTTATAACTTTTTATAAAAAGTAAAAAAAAGTCGCCAAGTGTACGCGCAGTGTGTATGTGAAAGATTATTACAAGTTTATGCGCAGTGTGTATGAAAACTCAAGTACATATCTTTGCACCAAAGATTCAAATATTATATTACAAAATTACGTCATCTTACTGATGTTCAAATAATATATGATACTCACCTGTAATAATATGTATTATTTGTAAAAGATTTAATATCAAAAAGTGGCGCCAAGTTATAGTTCTAGTTACGTTATCTCGAAAGATCAATATACAACTGCTTTTAAAAAATAAAACCCCGTGTGATACGTATCTTTATATATTGGGTTGTCGGAAAAGTCATGATGTATTTTTTCTATGTTTTTCAAAGATCATTTATTTATATAAAGTGTTGTAGCCAGATCTACAACCAATAATAAAATAACAACCAATAATAAAAGTAGTCCGCATGGCAACAAAATTAGGTCGCATGAATCTCGAAAGACTGGTCGCAATTTCGGCGGTCACACATTTGTGTCGTCTTTCGAAAGACGACACAAATGTGTGACCGCCGAAATTGCGACCAGTCTTTCGAAAGACCGCAGAAATGCATCACGCGAGAACATTGCGAAAAAGCTTATCAGCAAATTCCTAAATTTGATGATCAAACCGAGCGTAATATTGATTAATCAATATCACGCAACCGATCGACGCAATCGATCAGAATGCCGATCGGACATCGATCAGACTATATAACCGGTTACACAAGGCGGAATCGGGAGAGTCAAGAGTCAAGAGTCAAGAGTCAAAAGTCAAAAGTAAAGAATAACGTGTCGTTCGGAATCATATTATAATTATCGCGCAAGATATTACAAGAGCGCGGCGAAGTTCACGCGAGCTGTACTATCAGCGTCTCAGGTGACATATTCGGTCATCGGCCGCCAGAGTAACGCGATACGCGCCGAGCCGCCCGCCGACGTTTAACCGTGTGTGAAAGAAATAAAATAAGCAATACTAAATTCAAGAAAGTGTGAAATTATTAAATAAACAGTAAAAATAAAGAAAGTGTGTTAGTGATTTCAAGAAGATTTCCTTTCTTTTGATCCTGCTCGGAGTCCCAACTCCTTAGGCTTAACGAACCCGACTATCTCTAATATTATCGTTGTAGCCCATCCGGGGTACAACAAAAGAACAAAGATTAATCAATGATATATTGCTCGTTTTGTTCGATAACCTTTTGTCATCTTTCAGTGAGTTTTATAATTCCTCATTCTTAGAAAGACCTGTCTTTATCAACAAAAAACTGAAGGTGCTGATTTAGCCTCATCTGAATTAAACGTTATGTCATGCAAAGAGTTTTGAAGAGAGCGAAACAAGTGGAAGTCTGACGGCGCAAGGTCAGGCGAATATAATGTAGCAACACATCCCATCCAAGCTCCAATAATTTTTTATGAGTGATCAAACTTGTAGTCTCGCGTCGTCGTGATGGCGACACAATTCCTTTACGATTAACGAAATCTGGACGTTCTGGATGATGGATTCGTTCAAACTGTCCAATTGCCGATAGTACACATTCGAATTGATCGTTTGGTTCCTTGGTAGGAACTCGAAAAACACGACACCTTTAAAATCCCACACTAAGAACATAACCTTCCTCTGATGAATGTTTACTTTTGATGTCGTTTGAGGCAAATCATCACGTCGAGACCAAGACCGTTTGCGCACCACATTGTTGTAAACAATCCATTTCTCATCACCAGTTATCAGTCACTTCAAAAAAGGATCATTTTATTTATATTTAATGAGTATATCGCAGATGTTTATACGCGCCGTCAAATAAACTTCTTTGAGTTCATTAGAAACCCAAATATCGAGCTTGTTTACGTATCCCAGCTTCTTCAGGTGGTCGTGAACGCTTGAATGATGGATGTTCAATGTTTCTGCAATCTGTCGTGTAACGTGGATTTGACTCGATCAATGCCTTTATTTTGTCGTTATTAACCTCGGTGAGTCTCCCTGGGACCGAGGAGCGTCGTTGAAGTCAAAATTACCAAATTTCGTGAACTATCGTTGGCACTGATGTTCTTGTAAAGCAGAGGTCGGCAAAACGCTGAAATTGGGCACGGGCGGCCGCGGGTGCCCGCCTGATTGTGCACATCTCAAGAGCGTATCTAATATTTTTTGTACCTTGGGATAAAGTTTCGCATTTCACACTTACAAAAATAGCATTGGATGTATATATGAATGATAGTGCAATCTTAAATTACTAGTACTCGAATCTTTGTAATATCATAAAATCTTTTTATAACAGTTTAGCTAAACCATTTAAAGATGAAATATGCAAAAATATGTTGTAATATATAGGATTCAAAATGCATAAGTTCTTATAAATTCAACTTATATTTAGTTAATTTTTTTATTAGTCAAATAAAGAAATGTGCCCTAGCATATTTTGATTATCCTAATATTTGATTATCCTAATAATAAAGCATTCATTATAGGAAAATATTAATTAAAATGCTTATCTCTATTTTTAAATATTGTAAGTTGTCAAAATTTGTGCTTTAGCATATAATTTATTAAAAATTATGTAATATAATTATTACATTTAAATATGTTTAATGAAAATTTAAATATAAGAAATAAAACAATAATATAAATAATAACAATGTATTAAAATATAACTTATAATACAATCATAAAATTATGAATACATCTATCACGTTTAACAGAAATTAGCGCTTTAAAATTATGTTTTTAAATCCAGAAGAATAGTTTTTTTTCGCAAAGAAAATTTCCAACAGTTTCAAAATAAACATCTGCTAAACATTAATCTGTTAAACGCTCAAAATAAAAGAAAAAGTAGTAGTAACTAGCAACGGTATAATCAAATTTTGCTCTTGTCTAGAACAGTCAGACACATTTGCAATCTTATAATTTAATATTTATGATGGATAATCAAAGTAACAATAATATAATGAGTATAATATAATGTATGAGTATGTATAATGAATATATTCGGTTCTACATATTTATATGAACAATTATTTTCTATTGTGAAATTAATATATAATTATTAAATTAAATAAATCGCGATTACGCGAACAGTTAACAGATTCACATTTGAATGCAATAATTCGTTTAAGTTGTGCCAAACAATAACACTTGATATATCGTATATAATATCGAAAAACTATGAATCAAATACTAATTAAATGTTATAAGAATTGTTTATTTAATATTGTTGTAAGAAATATTTATTTAAAATATAGATAGTTATTATTTTATGCTAATTCTGGGTCTGAATTTGTGCGACATAATATCTTTTGATTCCTTGAACAACATGTTCAACGAACAGACGTTCCTGCTATCCCCTCTCCTTCCTTTACTGTGCCTAGCGATCTAACGCTAGCCTTAGCGCGCCAAGTTTTTGTACATTTTTTTTTCTTACACATCACATTTTCTTTTATATTTTATTTTTATATAAACACAAGTACAATAATTCAATAAAATTTTTTGGCAACTACAAATTGACATTAATTTTGGATTGATAACATCTTTTTTCATCTTTGCAAAATTTCTTTTCTATTTTATGGGATTAAAAGTTTGGTCATTTTTTGATATCATGTTTCTTATAGAAATAATTATGTAATTTTGTAATATAATACTTGTATTAAAATAGAAAAATTCTTGGATGCAAAGATGTGTCGAATTTTATTCTTATTTTTTTAAAAAAATTGAAATTTCCAGATAATGTAACTATAATTTGGCGCCACTTTTTTGATATCAAATCTT
>NW_011929536.1:1308-12485 GCF_000187915.1 Pogonomyrmex barbatus | reverse complement strand
GGTGCACATCTGTGATGTCTAGTTCATTTGTGATATCTACACATGTTTTAAACGTATTTAATTAATATTATCGCGCTCACGGCGAGTTCACTCGCGTTACACTCACGCCAGGGAAGGAAGAGACAGTTTTTAGAAAACGGAGGAACACACTTTATTGTTTTACAATGACACAAGAACTCTTTCTTTAATAATATCGGAATTCACCGCGACTCGGCTAAAATTCGCGCGCCGCGCCGTCGACTCTTTCACAACACAACGCTAGACAACCGCTTGACGACCGCGTCGGCAAGGAACGATTTTCAGATTGCAAATCGATATGAGGATAGCGTCGAGCGGAACATCGCTCGGTCGTAACAATATTTATCGGCATAAATGTAATATATGTCCAACAAACATGAATTGGTATAAGAAATGTATAAAAATTCATATATGTTACATGGTGTAAAAAATGTATTAAATAAGTGTATATAATCAGTAGACATGTTCGCAGCCAATACATACTAATATATTATACAAGTGTCCCGAAAAGATCGGGATTTCTGAATACTTCTCAAAAAATACGAGGGTGGTTTGAAAAGTCCGTGTAAAAATGAAAACTACTTAATTTTTCGAGATAAACCTTTTTTATTTTCAACATAGTTTCCTGTTGTAGTCATATCTACAACTAAACTTATTAGCAATCCGCATGGTAATAGTAAATTCAAGAAGTCTTTCAGAAGATTGCGAAAATACAAGGTAGCAAAAGCTGCGATCAATCTTTCGAAAGACCACAGGAACGCGTCATATAAAACGATTGCGAAAAAGTCGATCAGCAAACTCCTTAATTTACTGATCGATCCGTATGCAATATTGATTGACCAATCGATCGATGAACCCGATCAGAACACTGATCAGGCATCGAGTTGTTTTGTCTATATAATCGATTATGCATAGAGTCAATTGGAATCGAAATTGTAAGTCGTTCGGAATCGGAATCATAATCGAAGTCGTGCGGGATATTAATCGAAGTCCGCTAAATTCATGCGAGCTGTAATATCAGTATTTCAAGTGTCATACCCGGTTGTTGGCAACCAGGGTAACGCGAGACGCGCTGAGCCGCTCGACGACATTCAACTGTGTGTGAGAAATATAGCAAGTGAATTGCTAATCATTTGTGCCATTGCTGAAATAAATCAATCAAATTAAAGGAAAGTGTGTGTCAGTGATTTCACGGAGAACACTTTCACTCAACGATCCTGCTCAGAGTTCCAACTCTTTAGGTTTGGCGAATCTGATTCCTAATAATAACGTTTTAGTCCATCCGGGATACAATATTCCTTTTAGGCTTTTATACATTTCATCCAACGCTGCTCTAGTTTGTTGATCCTTTCTGAATAATATGATTAGTCCAACTATGCAAAATAGGCATTTGTTTTCACAATTATCTCCTTGAATGAAATTTCCTTCCTGCTAATTATTTCTTCGCATTGGGGAATAAGTAATAGTCCGAGGGAGGCAAATCTGGAAAATAGGGGAGATGCAGAATGAGTTGGAACCGTAACTCCATCAATTTTGTCACAACTCTGGAGGAGTGAGCTGATGCGTTGTTGTGGAATGGAAAAGGACTTTCTTGTGGTTCAATCATGTAGCTTTTTCTTGCACCTCGGTTTTCAAACGGTCCAATAATGATGAATAATATTCACCTGTAATAGTCTTATCCTTTTGCATATAGTCGATGAATATTATTCCTTGCGAATCCCAAAAAACAGTCGCCATAATCTTCCCGGCCCAAGGAATGGTCTTCGCCTTCTTTAGTGCAGATTCCCCGCTGGCAATCCATTGTTTGGACTGTTCTTTGATCTCAGGCGTGTAGTGGTGTATCCATGTTTCATCCACAGTGACGAAACACCTAAAGTCCTGTGGATTTTGCTAGAACAGCTGCAAACATTCCTTGGAATATTTCACATGATTTTGTTTTTGATCACACTAATTGTGAGCAATCGCGGCATCCATCTTGCAGATAATTTTTTCATACCTAAATGTTGATGCAAAATATTATGTACCCGTTCACTCGAGAGAGATGTCCACAGCACTAGTAATCTCACGCACCTTGATTCTTCTCATCATCCATTACCATATCATGGATTTCAATGATTTCTGGAGTAATAGCCTCAACAGTGCGTCCAGAAGTGCGTCCAGTTTAGTGTCACTTGTGCTCATATGGCCACTCCGAAACGTTTGAAATCATTTATAACCTGTTAATCATTTATAAACTGTTCTAATCGAAGGTGCATATTCACCATAATGTTTATCAAGCTTTTTTCTCTTGAGGCGATTTGCCTTTCATAAAGTAATGCTTAATCAACATACGAAATTCTTTCATCCATTTTTTAGAAATCACTCGACTTCCTCGATTCAGACGAACGCTAAGTACAGAGAAATATTATAGATCAATTTGATTGAAACTTGTTGTGTATTCTTCCAAGAGATGCTACTAATTGAAAATAACTTCGATACACACCAGTGATGCTATCTTTCTGACTTTGCACGGACTTTTCAAACCGCCTTCGTATAAGTTTTACAGAAAAGTGTTTTAAATAAAAGTTGGAGAGTTTGAAAAATCAATTTACTGATCTTATCAGCTTGAGTGGCGTCGCCAAGGTCAGATCAAGGTCATATCAATTTTTTTAAACAGGATTCCCTAACTTTATTGTACATTTTTGTAGCTTACTTCGAGAGCTTTTTAAAACACTATAAAAAAAAATATTTTTTCGTTAAGTACTTTCTGAGCTATGAATTTGAATTTGATATGCAATTTGAAATATAATAATTTGAAATAATTTGAAATAATAAAGTGTCTCATAAACTATTTTTTGGCAACTATATGTTAATACTTTTATACACAGAATAGTGAGATGAATCAATTAGTGTAAAAAAAATACAATATATTGCTGTTTAAAAAAAAATGGTGATTTGCAATATGCAATGATGTATCTTTTTTAAAAAACAATTATGTATTTTCTTTGCACTATTTGATTTATTTCATTATTCTATGCATAAAAGTATTAAGATATGCCAAAAAACTGTAAACTGTAAACTGAAGAGTTTACGAGATCTTTTATACTTTGCATATTAAAAATCAAATTGCATATTATATTTAAGCTTCATAACTCAGAAAATCTCATAACTTACTAAAAAGTTTTTTATTATACATATAGTTATTTTATTATACATATAGTGTTTTGAAGAACTATCGAGATCAGCTACAAAAATATGTAATCGAGATGGAGATTGCCATTTAAAAAACAAATTTGAAATTTCTAAATGTCTTCACTTATAAAAAAAATGTATGCACTATGTAATGATCCCCTCGAAGTTATGCAACTTTTGTATATAATAATTTTTTATACAACTTAAGATTTACAAGTTTTTCGAGATATGCAAGTTAGGTGCCTTACCCTGTATACAGATAATATATAATACATTTATTAAAATGATTATATCCAGTAAATACGAAATTACAAGAACAAAAAATATAAAAATTCATGTATTATCAACTTTTAAGAAAAGGCATGTAAAATCGATTATTCATACCTCTCGAAATTTTAATATTGTTGCCTCTTTTCCAAGATGATTCTCTCGTTGCACTAATGGCCTTGTGAGCGGCTGTCATTGTCATTTTGACGGATGTTTGAGTTAAATATATTAAAAGATTAATGGTATTATTTATATTAATTTATGCTTTTATTTAAAAAGTATATAGCATGCGCATAGCGCGCGTCTGTGATAGATAATCCCAAATAAAAAGGAAGGGTGTGCGTCACAGCGAGACCCGACCATGAACCAGTTATGAAAATTCGCAATTATTATTTTTGCAAAAAATATCACCTCAGCCAGGAATCGAAGTCTGGATCTCCTTACTGGGCACGCATCATATCCTTCCGACCAGAGACATGTGATGATGTTTATTGCAATAATGTGTTTAGAACAACACGTTAAACAATCCAACACTATTCATTATACACTATTGATAGCTTTATTGTTCCCCTTGAGGTTACAATCATTCTATAACATACCCATAACCATACATAATCTTATATAACTTATATAACCTTATATATTATCTTATATAACTTTATATATTACATCTTAGTCTAAACTTAAAACTATTCTTCTATAAACTATAAAAGCTATTTGCATGCTCACCCTATCTCTCTCCCTCTCTAGCTCTTTTGTGGCTCAATAGACTTCCGTTTTCGTTTACAATCTTTACTCTGTCATCACACTCATCCTTCCTCTCTTCATTCATTCCCCCACTTTCTTCGTCCCTTCTCTTCGTCTCCTTCTCCACTCTCCTCAACCATCCCTCTCCCTTCTTCTCCTTTCTCAATATCCTTTTATATATCTCCTGTCAATTTCTCTCTTTCTTCTCCTAATTTTTGTACTCTTTCCATATATGCTCCAAAGTCTCTATGTCCATCCCGCACAATCTACATCTTCTCTTTTCCTCTTCCTCCCCGTATCTCTCTTCCAGCATTTTATTTCCTAGCCTGAACCTATTCTCTTTCATCTACTTTCTCCCTTATCTTTTTCTAAATAATTCCTTCTCTGTTCACCCATCCATATCATTTGCTATATCTTGCCATTTCTCCCATCTTTCCTCCTTCTGTCTTATTTTATCCCTTTCAATCAATTCTTCAAAGCTCATCCTACTCTTCACCCTTTGTCTCTCCTAATCCTGCACTTCCACCCTCCTATCTTTAAAGAACTTATTTCTCTCCTTTTCCCATTTCGACAAATTCCTCCTTTTTTCTACATGATCTCTCATTTCCCTTACACACATCTTCACCAATACACTTTCTTTCACCAATACACTTTCTTTTTCCTCATCCTCTCTTCAAATCCTTATGTTCTTCTCCCTGCTTTGCTTCTTCCTATCAGATTCCTTTGTATTTCCTCCCTCACTAAGTATCCGGACGTTTTATCTACTCCTAAAATCTATCTTAGAAATCTCTCGTGCATCTTCTCCACCCCCTTCCTTTCTTTCCCCTTATCATTGCTCCATATCCCATCACTGTCTATACCAGGGTGTCAAACATCCAGATTCTTCTCTTCCAATCCTTTCCAAACTTTCTTTTCTCATACCTGTCACCACCACTGCCTTTGCTACCCTTTTTCTCATATGTGTCTCTTAGCCTCCATTTCTATTAAGTGTACAAAAAAGTTCTGAGCTTTTTTTTTATAAAATTCAATCTTTATTCAAAAACAAAAAAAATATTAATCAGCAAAATATTCCCCGTTTGCATCAACGATCTTTTGCCATCTTTCGGGTAGCTTGCGAATTCCTTGACGATAGAAGCTCACCGGCTTCGAAGCGATAAAGTCATCAATGCATTTTCGTATCTCTTCAAATCTCACGAAATGTGTATCAGCCAAATAATGCTGCAGCGACCGGAATAGGTAGTAATCGGAAGGCGCCATGTCTGGGCTATACGCTGCGTGCGGGAGAAGTTCCCAGCCTAACGCAAAGATATGATCCTGAGTCGCTTTCGCAACATGTGGTCGAGCATTGTCATGAAGCAAGATCACTTTACATCACGTCCTTGGCCAGTAAATGGCCTCTTTTCTTCTAATGCATCGCTCAAATTGGTCAATTGTTGTTGGTCTGCCGTGATTATTTCACCCGGTTGTAACAACTCGTAATACAACACACCTTTCCAATCCCATCAGATACAGAGCAAAACCTTCTTGGCTTAGATATTAGGTTTTGGCGTCGATGTCGAAGGTTGACCAGGGTCAATCCATGATTTTCTGACGTTTAGGGTTATCATAAAGAATCCACTTTTCATCGCCTGTAATGATTTTGTGTAGAAAATCTTTTTTCCGGAACTTTGAAAGCAAAGTGAGTGCAGTGTCACGCCGACGATTTTTGTTGTCTTCGAACAATTCATGCGGAACCCATCTGCCTTCCTTCTGAACCTTTTCCATCGTATGTAAACGTACGGAAATGGATCGCTGCGTAACGCCAAGCTGTTCTGCAAGCTCCTTTTCAGTTTGCACAGAGTTTATATCCAGCAGTGCTTGCAATTCGTCCATTTCAATCTTTTGAGGGCGTCCAACACGCGGTTCATCTTCAATACTGAAATCTCCTTGGCGAAATTTTTGATACCATCTTTTACATGTAGTATGACTTACAGCATTCTCTCCATATGCAGCACAAATCATTGCAGTAGCTTCAGCAGCATTTTTCTTCAGATGAAACGCAAAGTGGATGGAAAATCGAATATGCTCTTTTGTTATTGCCATCGTGAACACTACTTGATTTTTGAGGTTATGTGCATCAAACGCCAAATCGTATAGCATTTTAGAAGGCCAAATGTCAACGCTTTAAAACCGCAAAAGGGCGGGAAGATATATAAAATTTAAATTGTTATTTCGGTTCTATGAAATCTAAAGCTCAGAACTTTTTTGTACACCTATAATATAAATATAATATAATATATAATATAATATGTATATACGTATATCGGATACGCTCTCGCTTCTCTCGAACGCATAACACATAGTGTAATATGAAATATAGAATAAACTTCTTCATTCTTATGAGAATGCAATTGATAATTTTTTCTTGTTTTTCTGATTGTTTATAAATAATTTATTTGTAATAACCAGTACTGTCAGAACTGACGCTTCTGGCATTCATTTTGCAAGTACCATCAGAACAGAAGCTTCTGATTATAATTTTTATCAGTACCGTTTAAATAGACGCTTCTGACATTGACGACTTTTCATCATTGCACTAATTATAAAAAATATTTAATTGTGGATAAAATAGTTATGAAAAAAAGCGCTTTCTTCAGAGCACGTTACTTCGTGTCACGCTCTGTTTCGATTTTTGATTATTTTGACCATACCACGGCGAGACACGCACACAAAAGACGAAACACGTACATGTGCGCTCAACATTCGACAACGTTGGGTTGGCCAAAAAGAAATATCATCCTATTCTCTCGCACCAAAGCGCGGTGAGTAGAGAATAGGAATATCGTTGTACTCTCTCGCGTTTGCGACGCGTATGAGAAGGAAATAGAAATATTCTCGTACTCTTTCGCGCAGTATGCGCCATGCAATGGTCCAGCGTCTTTTGATTATCGTTCGTTATTGCTAACGTAGTATAGTGAATGAATTAAAAGGAATAAACAGACATTAACAGACATGCATGAAAAGAAATGAAAATCGTTATATATAATTATATATAATTTTATGTATAAAAATTATAATTGTGTAATAAATAAAAATGTGTATGTAGTTATTTTCTCAGTATAAATGTATAATACATATTTCCGAAAATCTCTAAGAAATTCACAGTTTTGAGTAACTAATTACAAATTCGACAAGACATTTATTGAACGATAAATGAAATAATCAAATTATATTACTTCTTTTTTTTCTCCTTTTTATTTGATATAAGCAAAAATATGCGTAACTTGTTGAATTTGTAATTAATTATCCGAAATATAGTAAATTTTTCATTTCTAAGAATCGGAATTTATACAATAAGATTGTAATAAGAAAATAATTTCATATTTATTCTTACTCATTTTATTATTACTCTTCAGTTATTATAATCTTATTATAAAATTATATAACAGGTTATTGTAATATATAAAGCATATGATTATATATAACAATTTTTCGAATTTCTTCATACATCGATTCCATATCTATTTACTCTTTTTAATTCATAATGTATTTATCAATGATCGGTGATCAAGTAACGTCGGAGACGCTCGACAATCGTACAATGCATGGAGCGCGAAAGAGTACGATAATACTTCCATTTTCTTCTCATACGCGTCGCGAGCGCGAAAGAGTACAATATTTCTATTCTCTACTCACGGCGCTTCAGTGCGAGAGAATAGGATGATATTTCTATTCTCTTCAGCCAACCCAATGTTGCCGAGCGCACATGTATCTGTCTCATCTTGTGTGTGTGTATGCGTATGTATGTACGCCTCACATCGGCCTATATTGCAGCGGCCGATTTCGAGAAAAAATTTATCCGAAAAATATTTGATGAATAAATTTATCCGAAATATATTTGATGTATGATAATAAACAAGAGAATTAATTATGTAATAAATTGTGTATGTAATAACACAATAAAGTACAGTCCTTTTCGCAAATGCCTGTATACGCACGTTTTGTTAACTATTTCGTGTATACATCAGAAATATTAGAATCGAAACAATGGTCAATGGAATTGCTTTTGCTTATATCAAATAAAAAGGAGAAAGAAAAAAGAAGTAATATAATTTGATTATTTTATTTATCGTTCAATAAATGTCTTGTCGAATTTGTAATTAGTTACTCAAAACTGTGAATTTCTTAGAGATTTTCGGAATATGTATTATACATTTATACTGAGAAAATAACTACATACACATTTTTATTTATTACAAAATTATAATTTTTATACATAAAATTATGTATAATTATATATAACGATTTTCATTTCTCTTCATGCATTGTTAATGTCTGTTTATTCCTTTCAATTCATTCACTATACTACATTAGCAATAGTGAACGATAATCAAAAGACGCTGGACCATCGCATGGCGCATATTGCGCGAAAGAGTACAAGAATATTTCTTTCTTCTTTTGACACACGTCTCGAGATAGTATGATAGTATTTTTATTTTCTTCCATAGTAGTTGAGACGTCGAGCGCATATGTACGTCTCGTCCTTTGTGTACGCGCCTCATGTAGTTTTTTTTAAATTACAAAATTGGTCCTTCCATCGCCCACTCCCGTGAGAACGCATCCAATATATTTTTGTCCGTCTCTCCGTATCTAGTTTAGAACTTTTACATTTGTAATTATCAATATCGTCTGAACAGACATTTTTGATTTTTAATACAGTACCTTCCGAATAGACGCATCTGTTATTAATTTTACTAATGCAGTCTGACTGGATACTTCTGATTTTTTTTTATTATTGAAACCGTTCAAATGGAAGCTTTTATTCTTTAATTTGTCGAAACGGACACTTCTTAGTTTTATTATTAGCACCGTTCGAAAAGAATGAAATGAAGGACTTTGATTGGTCCATTCTTTTATGCCTTACACGTTATGCAAGGGAGAAACACGATATCAAAAAAGATCTATGGATCAACTGTATGCGTATTATCATTTCTCACTTCGACGGAATAAAAATGAAGGACTCTGATTGGTTCATTCTTTCATGTCTTATACGTTATGCAAGGGAGAAACACGATGTCTTATTTCAACGAATATAAAAATTTTACAGCTTTGTATGTCGCTTTGTACGCCGTGATTTTATGGTAAATGGCGTTGCAATCTGATTCTGAAAGACAAGGATGAGTACACGAAAAGAAAGACGAACGATGTCGTCGAAATGAGAAATGATTATACACATATTGTTCACGCATAGATCTTTTTTGTTAGGCTTTTGATTGTAATTTTACCAGCTCAGTATTGTTCTTTAAAGTTATAACGGAGCGCATCCCTCCGCTCCGTTCCTCCTCCGATTTTCCCCCGACCGACCATCTATCGGGGACTGCCGAACAACAGGCGGAGTGCGGCAGTGGCTGCAAGAGGTATTTATGCCTTCCTTTTTTAATCATTATCAATTCGCAAACTCCGAAGCATCGGAAAATACCACGAAAATATGTCTGTTTTCGTGGTATTTCCTCGCACCGCGCCACGCGTCGCGCCACCAAGCGCTAGCGCATCCCGCGCCGCATCACGCACCGTATCATCGAGCGTAAATGCGTCCCGCGCCGCACCAACGCCGCACCAACGCCGCGCCACGCAAGCGAGCGAGCATCCCGCACCGCGCCACGATCGCATCTACAAGCGTGACCACCCCCGCACCGCGCCGTTACCTTCCCACCGAATTCCTTCCCTACTCTTAAACATCTCCCGCTCCTATTCCTTATAATCCCCAAGAAACCAATTATATCCGATCCTTTTTTTCCGCTCCTGGGAAGAGGGATGCTAACCCCGAGATCGACTAATCCGACCGATCCGACCGAAAATACCGAGGTCGATCTCGAGTATAAAAAGGCATCGCTCTCCACAGGAAATCACTCCTCCTGTTCCTCGCTCGTTTTCCGAGAGCACGTCTCAAGGAAGCGAGCATCCGAAGCCGGTAGAAAGCCTGAGTTTTGTTGAGGCCCTCCCCAACGCGCCAAGTTCGCTTGGCCTGGTCGAAAGCCGTATCTCCGAATCTTTCACGGCAAGCCGAAAGCTGTTAGGGTCTCCCCAGCGCGTCGAGTTCACTCGATCCGACTCCGCCGTTCCTGAGATTTCTCCGCCGAGTATCGGGGTTCTCCCCGATACTACCGTTCCTTTCCGAGCACCGGGGTACGCCCTGATCGGCCGAGTACACTCGGCACTGACGCCTCTTTCTCCGCACACAGCTGGGGCCCTCCCCGGCTGGTCAAGAGTTCACTCGGTACTCACTGAGACAGACGAGGGGTACACCCCCCGTCAGCCGAGCCCTCTCGGCAGGGAACGGGTCCGCACGTTCTCCGATCTAAACGATCAAACGCCCTCGCGAATACATCACCCTCATGACAGCGCTTTAACATCACCGGCGATTTAAAGATCCACGGCGAACACGTGCGACACCGCTGCCGCTGCGCGCGCCCCGCGCCACTGAACTTCACGCAGCAAACAGTATCGCATTGACCGCCGAAGCGATACCGCATTTGTACACTCAACCATACGCGCGCCGATCGCCGTCTCGCCCGTCCACGGCTACGACCATTCGCGAAGATCGGTGCATTCCAACGCACCGTTCCCTATCCGTTCCCCGTTCTGTGAATAAATTATTGTTGCAATACACATCTAACAACAATAAGCAAATTTCTGTCTCCAGCGTCCTCGCTTCCTCTTCCTGGTAACCGACTAACCGCTCTCCGCGCGGGAAAGCGAGACCGTTTTAAAATAATCCGAAGTTCGGAACTATATCATTTTGTACATATAAAGCTGCAAAATTTTTATATTCGTCGAAATAAGACATCG
This sequence comes from Pogonomyrmex barbatus, assembly GCF_000187915.1. The sequence goes on along the minus strand of NW_011929536.1, from coordinate 1,454 downwards.
TGTTTCTCCCTTGCATAACGTGTAAGGCATGAAAGAATGGACCAATCAGAGTCCTTCATTCTCATTCCGTCAAAGTGAGAAATGATATACGCATACTGTTGATGCATAGATCTTTTTTGTTAGGCTTCAGATTGTAATTTTACAAG
>NW_011929530.1:23122-39039 GCF_000187915.1 Pogonomyrmex barbatus | reverse complement strand
CTCTCTCTCTCTCTCTCTCTCTCTCTCTCTCTCTCTCTCTCTCTCTCTCTCTCTCTCTCTCTCTCTCTCTCTCTCTCTCTCTCTCTCTCTCTCTCTCTCTCCTACTCTCTCTCTCTCTCTCTCTCTCTCTCTCTCTCTCTCTCTCTCTCTCTCTCTATATGCGCGCAAGCACATATATGTATGTATTACATTAGTAATTAATACTTTTAAGAAAAGTATATAATCTTTAGATAATGGCAGGTTGCCATTATAAAAATAAATACCTGGTATTGTTGTCATTAACGATATTATTAAATTCAGCTTCCACTAATTGTCCATCATAATATGTAATTAAATCCTCAAATGGATACTCAAAGCCTTGCTTACATTCACATTTATATCCACCTGTCTCAAATCCTCTTCCAAGAATAGGCACACACTGCAAAAATTAAATGTTTAAAATTTATTTATAAATATTCATAAATAAAATTACATTAGTTTGATAAAAATCATTTTGATATACATAATGAGTATTATTAATTTTTAAGATATTTTGGATTTGCATTACATAAATATTTCTAATATCATTATTCAAATACAATACATAAAATATTAACTTACGTATGATGTCTTTCTATCGCATTTGTGTGTATCTTTAAATGCATTTGGTCGGTAAAATTTATCATCACATTGATTTATATCTACTTGAAGCATATTCATGGTAACTGCTACAACACCTCTGTAAATATTTTACTATTAAATATGGATCTTCGTTGTTTTTCTTTTATTACAAAGCTGATTCAAAGCTGACTTTTATATTACAACAACATGGTTTTTATATTAAATTTCTATAGCATCTACACATATACAGGGTGTCCTGTAGCATGTATAACATCGCTCGTGAGAAGATAGACTGGAGCGAGATAAATGAAAATGTCTTATATCATTTTGCGATATTCGCAATAATTTTCGAGTTATTAAATATTAAATATTAAATGTTGCACAATAAAAGCGCGCGGAGAGAAAGCGCTCGCCCGCCTGACGGCCCATAGAGCGGCCCAGTATAACGACAATGGCCATCCGGCGCTTGGCGATGGGCGGAGTGCGCGCGGCGAGGGAAAGGATAAAAGCCACTGCTCACGCTTCCTATCCCGTTCTACGGATCAGGTGGGCGAGTGCTTTTTTTCGCGCGCTCTTAGTTGTGCAACTTTACACATGTTACAGGACACCCTGTGTACAAATATTAATACGCACGCATGCACGCATTTTTCCTGGCTACCGAGTGCGGATGGGGGAAATCTCGATTCGTTGCGATAAGAGATTGCTGTGAAATAAGTTAGGAATTCAAGGAATAAGCAACCGTCTGCAGCGGACAGTAGGATACTCCGACTATAAACCAAACATGGAGAGTAGCCTAGCGAGGAAAAATTTTATGGTGCAGGAAGTCGAATCCTCATTATTTTATGAGCGTTTATTAAGAAGTGAGTAAGCAGGTTCTAGGGCGTTGTTATCTGACGATTGCTGTGCGGTACCGGTGATAGTGAGTTTAGTCGCTGCAACAGCTAATATTATAACACACAAGAAACAGCAAAGAGACGCTAGAAAAGCTTAGAAAGAAGATATCTGAGCTCCTGGAATTAAACCTCATAGCAACGTACACAGCGAGATTAAGCGGCTCGTAAGTGCTATTAGCATCTGTTATAAAGTGTTTTTCAAGGTGGAAGATACCGCAGGTATCTGCGAAACTCAAAACTAAGGCTGAGAGTAGACTCGGAAATGAAGAATACTCTTACTCCGAAGAAGAAAATTCGGATTCCACCATCTAGTGCTAAAAAAGAAAAGGGAAAGAGCCCAAGGTAAGGACAGAATCTCCATTCTTGTCAGTAACGCCTCAAGAGCCCGCGATATCGAAAAGGCCGCAGGAGCAGTAGAAAGGGCAGGTGATGGAAAAGTAAATGAAGCGAAGGAAATCGCGTCTCAAATCGCCTTAATTATTAAAGCTAAGCAGTCTTATGTAGATATCCTAAGGAGAATAAAAGCTGAGACATCACTAGAGGAGCTTGGATCAAATATTTTCAAAGTCCGGAGAAACATTGTGATCTACATTGAATCTACTATTGCAATTGAATCGCACATGTATCTGAACTAATATCAAAATTAAAGTCATCTGTGGAAAATATCTTGAGACAAATGGCTAAAATAAGAATGCTGACTAACAAAGTACAGGTAGAAATCAAGGACAACGGTGTTCATCGTTGAGCGGGCCTTTCGAAAGCCAAACTAGTTTTTAGCCAGGTCACCCCTTCCACTAATGCACTCTTGCAGTCTGTTGCTGATGATGCTCTCGAGAAGCTTCCCAGCCGTGTCCAGCAAGATCAGTCGATAGGATGACGCGATTACTTGTGGTCTACTATTCTTAGACAGAATCAGACATTGCCTCTTTATTGTCTAGGATAAACGCCCTCCCGCAAACATAAATACCTCAATAAAGAGATCCAGATGCAGATAATTCTTGTCATCGACACAACTTGTAAGGCATTTGAAGGCAAATAATGAGAGAGAGAAGCCAAAAAGTACTGCGCTGTGATGACTTTGGACGTAAAAAATGCTTTCAACTCGACGAGATGGAGCTACATATTTGAGGCGTTGGAATGCTTCGACATATCATTGTACGTCAGGGGAATCATCTCTGATTACTTCAAAAACAAAGTATTGATGTATTGTACGAATAATGGCATGAAGAGCTATGAGATAACCTGTGGAGTGCCACAGGATTCAATGCTAGACCTATTATTATAGAACATTATGTACGATGGTGTATCAAAACTCTATTTACCGGAAAGTATAATGGCGGTTGGCTTTGCTAATGATATTACGAGCGCCGTGGTAGCGAAACGTCTGGAGAAAGTGATGCAAGTCACTAACGGCTATAATCGCTATTGGGCATTAGTTGACGTCAACTGACCTGCAACTTGCGGATAAATTGGAGATGGTACAGATAGAGTAGAAAACAGAAGGAAACCCTAACGATTAATGATGGCGAAATTCAATCGCAATCATCCTAAAAATTCTTAAAAATCATGATCGATCAGAGTTTTTACGTTTACAACATCGTGAGGACAAAGCGATTAATGTGACCGCAACCTCGTATCGTGCCGAATATAGGTAGCCCAAAGGCAAAGTCACAAGCGACTTTTGTCATCTGTGATTACTTCCATTATGCTCTATACCGCCTCAGTTTGAGCTAATGCAATGAATACGGAGGCTTACAGGAAAGCGGCGGTTCGAGACTAATCGTATGATTTCGTATTCTTGTAAAAAATACCAGAAAGTAAGATATTTGTTCAATAAATCACGTAAAAGTATAAAATAAATCTTGAAATAATGGTACACTGCTTAGCTATCAGAAATTATCAAATCACTAGATCTAGTTGTTTCTGATAGCTGAGTAGTGACTATTATTTCAAGAATTATTTTACACTTTTACGTGATTTATTGAACAGATATCTTACTTTCTGATATTTTTTTACAAGTTTTTAAGAAAATATCATGTTTTTAAGGGAAAAATACAAGATAAAGCTATACAACGCAAGAAACTTTTTACGTCATTTCTCGCCACTGATGTCACACAACTCATATCGCGCCGCGAGAGAATCGAGCCTTAAAACATAAAAAAATAAATTAGTAAAATAAATGAGTAATATTAAGAATAATTTAATAAAAATAACTTAAAAAATAATTTAAAAATTTATTAATACATGTTAATATAATTATCTTTTTTCTTTTATTTATATCCATTTTCTATTTATTTTGAATGTTTCAAATTGCTGTAAAACATTTCCAATTAGTCATTTATGTTAATTTTTTCAATTTTTTAAAGTATATCTTTATCAAGTTAATATTTATTATTTGCCTATAATTTACTATACGACTTTTTAAAGGTCTTGAATTCCGTCATATTGCATACATTTGTCGATCAACGGTTTCGAACTGTTTAGTGTCACTTTGATCCAAGATTAGCGTTTGCTACTTTGATAGTATTCATTGATCAGTCAAAACGGATTGAAATAAAAACGTTAGAACAAAAGCGATCGAAGCATTCAGTACGATTTAATTGATCGCATCCATAATCGCGCATTAATGAGAATACTTACTTAAATTCTAGTTTCTCTTTTAAGCTATCCCAGCCGAAAAATGGGGATGCATAGGTAATTAACCATTTTTGTATCTCACCCTTACAATCGAAATATGGAGTTGTCCAATGTCCATGGTCCAGGTTTGCTGCCCTACATACAATAATCAATTTATCATGTTTCCATACATTAGATTAAATCGTATTTTAAAGATTCGATTTTTTTCTCCTTTTCCCTCCCTCTTTCCCTCTTCACTCAAGTCTATATAATCCTTTTATATTTTATTGCTTTATATTTGATCACTACTTTGGAACATATTGATAAAATACAATTGTCATCATGTGAGTTTTGTACTAACAATTTGCGCACTTTTTACCTGTAATAATTTGGATAATGTTCGAACTTTTTTAAATATTCTCCAGTTTCATTAAATCGAATTTTTATCTTCATATAGTACTTTTCCAATTGATCAAAATTCGTCGCCCAACGTTGTTTTAAAGCTTTAAAGTAACTTTTTTTTGTGTATACTTCATCTACAATCATAAAGATTATATTAAAGTAAAACATAATAAAAAAATCTAAAAATATTTAAAAAATGTAGTGTTTAGAAATGTAAGTGTTAAAAAACATTTATGTATATTTTTATAGAATAAAATATTAGAATTTTAAATAAAAAATAAAATATTAGAATATATTTTGGAACATATTCTCAAATTTAAATTTAAAAAATTTGAATAAAAATATATTCCAATTCTGAGTTAATTTGTTTATTATATGAATAATTTCATTTTACCTGTGTCACTTAGTCTAGCCAAATCATCAAGTTTAAATTTGCGCGTATTTAATTGTTTTTTGTAAGCGAACGGGGCAAAGAATGTTCTGTTAGTAAATTTATTACGATCCCAAAATGTGCCAGCTGACCATATTTTTGTATCACCAAGTACTAGAGCTAGTGTTTCTCCCATCATTTGGTCTTCTGTGAGTGGTCTGTCGGCTACTCTTTTACCCGAGTAAACTTCTAAAGGATCTGATACTTGTAGGAACGCGCTGATAAAATTTGCCAATCTGGTTGCCATTTTCGCTTCGTTTTCGAAGAATTCTTCTGCGCCAAAGCTAATGTCTCCGCGTAACATTAATTCTTCTGATGTATAACTAAAAACACAATTTGAAAATACTGAAATTGAAATATCTCAATAATAGGGAATGTACAAAGTGATAAAAAGACATACTTTTTGCAAGTGTGCGAATTCATACCCAAAACAAATTTGAGAGCTTGGTCTATGTTCATCCTTATATCATGAAGCGCATCTGGACCAGTCGAATAATTCTTATAATGATGATACTGCTCGAGATATTTTTTTCTGATATATGGTTTTGCCTTCTCCCATTGTACTGGCATTTTATGAATCCCTACAGAATGCGATTTTTTTTTAATATTAAATACCGTGATTGCAAATAAAGAAGGAAAAAAATTGCATACAGCCAATTCGTTGGCAATCAAAACCATTATAATATTGTTCTTGAGTAGCTCTCTCTAGTATTTCACCGAGATAAGGTCGTCGTACAACAGTCGGTAATCTATAACCCGGTTTACATCTACATTGATACCCGCCTCTTCTGAAACCCCAACCATGTATTGGTTCGCACTGCAAAGAATGTACAAATCAATTATTAACTAACAAATATAGCTCGATTTATTTATATTACAGCATTTAAATATATACCTCTGTAGTATCAGTCTTGCATCTTGCAGTATTAGCAAATTTATTGGGACCATCATTCCCACGCCCTTTGGGGCATTGATTTATATCTATTCTGTCAAAGTCCATTTCCATCACTGAAACAGCAGTATATGTTGGATATTCAATATGCCTGAAACCAGTGTGCCGTGGATAAATATCCGCTACAGGTGATATTGCAGCTACAAGCCACCGATTTGATCGACCACAATCAAAATATGGTCTAGTCCATTTCACTGGTCCAGGATATTCATCAGCACCTGCATAAAATCATAATGAGAAATAAAAGCCATAATAAAAACATAAGTTTGATATTTCAGAGTAGTTTTTATAATTCTTTTATTTTTACCAGGTGGACCATGAAAAGTATATGTTTCATTGGTATTGTTGGCATAACGAATTTCAACTTGATATGTTGTTTTAGTGTCATGTCTTTTCTCTACATTATCTGGTAACCATCTTTTGTACCTACAATTTCACAAAATAAATTTATTGCAAAAAATAAATAAACAGAAATACTTTTAATATTAACCATAGAAAAAAATTTTAGACAAAAATTTATAAGCTACACACACACACACACATACACACACATATACATTTGTATATGGATGCGTATGTTTATACATATATGTATGTTTATATATAGACATATGTGCAATTATTTCTATTAAAGCTTTTGGATGCAATAATTTCTATTATTTTCACATACCATTCATTTATACGATAAAAATCAGTAGTATAATCATCACTAAGTCTAGTAACAGGAAACGCTCCTAAATCTTGTATAGTGAAGGTATTTCTTGTGGATATTCTCTCCAGATGTATAGGATCATTGAAGTCATCTGCTCTAAAAGTCCGTGGTGCAAATCTAGGAAAAGTTTTATTGAAGAAACCTCTGTAGGATGGTGAATAAGACATATTGGGTGAGAAATAGATAGCTGAGGCATTGATATATGGATTGGCAGAAACGTCTGCAACTGTAGAGAGGAAGTAATACATCATGCCTGGATCATAAGTATCATTGATTGCCGGTCGAATAAAGCGTGACTGCAAAATATAACTCCAAAAAAAACTCCTGCTGAGTGCCATGTTGTGAAGATGTAGCAAAGCTGTACGATTTGGAAATACTGGATTGATATTGATGTCTTTTATATCAGGTAAATGCGATATTGTATCATCTGGCAAATATAGATCGCCAAGATGCTGTATTGGACAATTATCTTCGTTCACTTTATCCATCCGCATGCGGATTTCATCAAAAGAATCACGAGTTTGCCATTCATACTGACCAACTACAATGCCTAATAGGCAATATAACCAGCAGATAATGATCATTGTTTGGAGAATTTAATAGCTGCTCCCGAAAAATGTATATATAAACACTGTCTATTTTTTTCGGTCAATTCCGATCATAGTTGCCATTAAAGGCTTTTAATATAATTCAGTGTGTATTTTAGCCTTTCTTCTTTCACTGTGTTTCGTTTTTTCTCGTGTTCGTAACTAGAGTTCGTAAAAAAAATTTGTTATAATGTTTTTCTATAGATTAGAATTGTTTTATTACATATAGATTTTAACATAATTATACATTTGTAAAAGAAAGAATTGATTTTTGATTCTTCTTACCTTAGATGAAATAGTCTTAATCAGTGCCAGAGAAACACGCCCAACCGAACAATTCGGCTGCGTTCCGATATTCACTGTCAGTATCGAAACTCTATAATATACGTGACCTAAACTATATATTTTCAGTACTGGCAGTGAATATCGGAATGCAGCCTTTATGAATTTAATTTCTTCAGGATGACGTTCCATTATATCCATAGACATCAACATTGTTCGTTTGTCTTTGGCTGCGTTCCGAGATTCATTGCTAATACTAGAAATACTAGAAATACATTTGTATTTAATACAAATTTTCTTGTTACTCTAGTTACAACTTTATTATATATATCTCTTTTTAGAATATGCGTAAGGCTGTCTTTTATTAAAAGGAAAAATTTCAATATTTTGAAGCCATTTTTTTCAAATAGTCTTCTCTTTTAAGTGAAAATCTAAAATATTAAAAATTTCGTTTTCATCATAATCTAAAATTGCATTAATTACTATTTATGTTTCATAAAACATATATATGTTTATTATAAATGTAAAAATTACTTAAATAGACTAATACCATCTTTTTTTTATTACAACATTTTTTGATGCAACAAGATACTAACATTTTTACAGAAATTAATGGCCATACACACACTGACACTATAAGATTCAAACGGGTGGGCCTCATGTTGCAATAGACTACTCATAGCGTTTGAACAGAAGAAAACTTCTAGGCACCGGCCGTTGTGAATGGCTGTGGTCAATCGCAACGTAGTCAAACGGGACGCTCCCTCTCGAAGCAGTTATTCGATCAAATTATATAATATAATTGTATAATAATAATAATAATTATATAATATAATATAAATAACAATATAATATAATTTGCACTAGAAAAAATATTAAGCCAATTGTGACTATGAAAGTGTTTAACGATGTTTGTCATTCAATGTTTAATGACAGAACACATTTTGCAGCAAGATGTGTTTGACAATCATAAAACGAAACTTATTAAAAGCATATATAATTGTAATTTATGTTAATTTATTCCATGAGGCAAAGTGCGCTACCAATTCAATACACAAAAATTATATTAAGTTTACAAAATTGATTCATTTTAAACAATAAAAATTATTAAAATTAAAATTATCAATAAAAATTATTTTCTTGTGTTATAATGGTATATGTTAATACTTATTTAACATTTCACTATTATATCCCTATATAATATCATTTATGACAGTTCTTGTCACCTATTGTTCTTCACATCACACTATATATTGTCTATAGTATCTGTCAATTTCGACGCATGCGCAGAAAGGACTAGTATTACTCGGATGACACCCATTTGACCACATCCCGATTGATCACTAGCCACTCATAGCGCTTGAACAGCGCTTGGAAAAGACACCGGTCCCTGTAAGTGATTAGTGATCAATCGGGACGTGGTCAAACGAGTGTCACCCGTATTACTCGTATATCTTTCTCTCTCGCACATACTTTGGACACACTTTCGGTGCCAATATTGCCCCTCCATGTCTATATACTCAAAGAGCTACAAATCCACTACAAGGCCATATCAGACTAGCGATTGAGCGGCTGCCGGTTGACGATTCTATTTCAGCCAATCACAATGTAGCAGATCCTGATTATGATCAATGTGATTGATAATAGTAGAATCGTCAACCGATAACCTTAGCCGAGCAACCGCTAGTCTGATATGGCCTTTAATCAAATTATGTATTTCGATTGTATAAAAGATTTGATAACCACTATTTAAAAAAAAATAAAACCCAAGTGATATCTTTAATTTAAAAATAATAATCAAATTATATGTACATCTTTCTGTCCATTCAAGACTTCTTTTTCTAACTCAAGTAGTAATTATTTAGCTTTAAAATATTATTATATTACAAAATTGCTTTACTCAACTTACGTTTTTATCACAAAGAATTAAGAAGTAACAGTACAAAATAAATGATAAAATTTTATTTAAATAAAAAAAGTTTTATGTAAAAATAGTTGGTGCTGTTCAAACCAAATAAGGAAAATAATAAGAATGTAAAACTAATGATAAAATTATTTGAATGTCATAAATAAAGACAAGATTTATTATTTAATATGATAATTTTATATATATATTTATATACAAATATATATATTCATATATATTCATATTTATATGAATATGAGTATATATTCATATATATATATTATGATCACATTGATCATATATATATATTCATATATATATATATATATATATATATATATAGATGTATATAAAACATAATCTTTCATTAATATCCTATTACATAATATTTCATTAAAATTCTATTACTTTGGCAAAGTGAACGTTATGTACCTTTTATGAATCACTGTTCCCTTTTACTAAAATAATGATGCTTAATAAATCTATAACCTTGTGTAATTTGTGCACCTTCATTGACAAAATGGCAGGCAAATAGAAGCATGTTGCGTGGCTGCACCTTGATTGCAAATCTCATGAACATTGCTGAGTATAAACATAAGGCTGAAAAATTAACATAAAATTTTTCAACTAGACCAATAAAGGATAAAGTTATAGAAATTCCTATAATTCTTATAATTTTTATCAATCCTACAATAATATAAAGTAAATAAATATTCATAATAAACATTTATTTTCTATTGTACCATTGAACAAAACAAATAAATTAAAAAATTAAACAAACAATATAATTATGTAATATTAAGAATATATTGAATTATATCTTAACTATAATATAAATGATCAGTTGTTCTCAAATCATGATCCAATCTAAATCACTATTTAGACTTCTAATAAAAATATTTCTTTTTTTATTTATATAAATAAAAGAAAGATAATAATTTAATAATTTATTTCTTTTTATTAATTATAAAATTTTTATTTGTTTATAGAAATAATAAAAAACAAATGTCATAAAAAATAAGAATATAATCTTAATTCGTGCAATTTATTGACCTGACTTGATTATCATTATCCTGTATATTTATTCCAGATAAAATATAGTTTAAATACATAAAAATATAGATCATTAATAGTTTTCTAATTTTTTATTAAATTATTATGAATCTTATAATGAATGTAAACTAAATATAAATGCAAATTAATAAAAAATAGTTCCATATGTAATAATAGTTACAACAAATCAACCATCTGGTCAGTTTTTATTATTAGATTTTATATTTAAAACTGTCTTAAATATACTAACATAAACTAATCATACTAAATCTTAGCATCTTAAGACATTTAAAACAATCTCAAAAAAAACAGACTATAAATATAATCGTATAATCAAAAGCTAAAATTCAAAAGCTATAAACAAATAAAAATCATTAATAAGTTATAGAAAAGGTAACAAAAAAGAGGCATAAACAACATTTTCAAAAAATACTTTAAAGTTTGTTTAAAACAAAAGATAGTATATAAGAATGTTTAGTAAGAATCATTAAACTAACCAAAAGTCATTTTACCACTGATATACTTGGGATCTCTCTGGATATCAGAAATAGCAGCAATTGGTATTGCCCAATTGGCAACAGGTCCCCAAAAGTGCGTGCTAGAAAAAAATATTATTTACAGATGGGATCTGTATCTAATGTGTGAACATTGAAAACGTGCATTGTCAGAATATAAATAATAACAATATACCATATAAGTAATAACAATATTAATAATAAATAAACAAATGTTAATGAATAATCATTACTTACCTCATAAAATAGTCGCGAGTTTCTTTGCTTTTTAAGATTTTCATAAGATGATTCATTTTAAATATGGTATTTTCGTAATAAAAAAAAATTGTCTACGCAAAAATTCAATAAATGTGGACAAGCGCACATATATACACTTTGTTCGAAATAATATTTCTGCGGATGCGCTGTGATGCGTGAGAAAAAGAAAAAGAGGCCAGCGACGTTAATTGTGCCAATTATTACTCTTGTTATTAAAGAAAATCTAAACAATAAAGTTGTACGGTTGCATAATTATAGGTGAACAATTTTGGTTATGTGTAATGGAATATTTGTAGAAACATAAAATGTATAACAATAAGTTTTCAGATATGTAATGTATATCAATACGTGTATATCAGTGATCAATTGAGCAAAATTAAAAGTTATATTGACTCCAGGCAATCAACTATTTCGACTGCTTCTGCATTGAAATATAATAGATTTGTTTTTTTATTATTGACCTGTACTACAGTATATAGAGTAGCGCAACTCGCTATCGGCACCTTTGATGTTGGCATATATGAAATTGAACTGCACATGCGCGAGCTAGAGACACTATGGTTGCGTTCCGTTTCGCGCATTATGCGCACGAATGACATAAAAAACGTTTCATTCAATTTGCGCATAAACAGCGCTTAGAATCCCCTAGATTCCCACCACCTGCAGCGCATAATGCACGCATCAGCTACCTCAAGTTCAAGCTGTAGCAGCTTATGCGTTCTATGCGATTGTGTAATTGCATATGGCATTGTGAAAAGTGTTGAATTCTAGTTTTACATAAAAGTGTCAGTGTGAAGATATGGAAGAGACATTATTAGAGTTCCCAGTCTTCATTGAAGAGCGTCATCACATTATTTCTTACTTTTAGGAAATAATTAATAAAGTTCAAACAAGTAACATTTAGTCGAATATATTTGAAGGTTATATAGATTACAACAAATACAAGTAGATCATTTCTTATGGAAAAAACTTTTTGACAGTAGTGAAAATACTCAATTGGGTTATTTTTCGGTTTTTGAATTAATATTTCCACTACTTCCAAAAGTATTTTTAAAGGGACTATATTTTTCTATTTATTCAATTATTGGCTGTAAATATAAATTATATTAGGAATACTGTTGTTACAGATTAAAAGTTGCTGCAATCGCTTGTAAACAGAGAAATCAGTAAGCAGAATAATTCTATTGACTTCTCAAGTTCTTTAGAAATTAGTCAGCCTTCATCAGCATTATCTGAAAATGTTGATTCCGAAGAAAATGATTGTTCGACGAATACAAAAGGACGTATGGTCTAATGCTGCAGTATATTTACTATTAGAATTGTATCGGGAGAAAGAATCCGACTTCAATTCGGGATCTAAAAGAAATGAATGTACTATTTGGGCTGAATTAGCAGAAAAAATAAGAGAAAATTCCAACGGAAAATATGTTGTAACTGGGTTGCAATGCTCTGTAAAGATGTCTGGTCTTAAAAGGACATTTAAAAACATAAGCGAACAAAATAAAAAGAGTGAAAATTGTCGGAATACATGGGCCTTTTATTCGGTAAATCGGTTTCTTATTTCTGTAAATAATGTATTAGAAAATGAAATACAAATTTGATACTGTTAATTTTATATGTAATCTATTTGAATTTTATAAATAATTTTTTACATAATTGATTTATATAATTTAAATAAATGCTTTTACATAATTATAATTTTGAAGGCGATGAACTCAATTTTTGGGAAAAAGACTTTTGTGATGCCACCTACGATTGCATCAAGCGAAGGTCCAGTTAAGCCAACAAATGTGACAGAATCACCTTCATTGCCATCTAGTAATAATAAAGCAATAAGATTTCAATTCTTTATACATTCTTTGTCTTTGTCTGCATGCTTTAATAATTAATTTCTATTTTAGATCCAAGCAAAAAGCGAAGAGTTGAGACTGTCCTGAAGAATTTCATTGATGATATAAGACAAGATAGGACACAGCAATGACCAAAAGAGAAGAAGAGAGGAAAGAATGTGAGAAATTAAAAGCACAGCGGTATATCGAGCGTAAAGAAAAACAAAGAAAAATTCATGAAGAGAAAATGGAGATACAAAAATCATTGATTGAAATTATGAAACTTTTAATTGAAAAGCAAAAATAATTTTGACACCTCTATATTTATCTATAGCAAAAAGAAATAGTCCTATAATTTCCGTAATGGCATTGTTTCGGTGATATGCCCTACATTCTATTTTTTATGTGATAGCTAGTTTGTAACAAGTCTGTGATCTATCGACAATATGTATAAATGATATTAATGTAATAAGCGATATTAATCTAATAAGTGATATTAATGTAAGAAGTGATATTAATTAATTAGTAAAAACTATAATATTTTTAGTTATACTCCTTTACGAAGAAAATATTTTTGAAATCAATGATATCATCCTATATGTATTTAATATTTTAAATATTTACATTAAAATAATATTTAGCTTATGTTATTTTGTTTTTATATTATTTTTAGTTTTATATTACGAATATTTTGAAAATGAATTTAAGTTTTATGTTTTAATTACTAAGTTAAAACTTGGCGTTCATTTATAATTTTATACTTATATAGTAATAACTTCAATACGCGAATTATAATTTTAAAATGGCCAAAGATATATGGATTCAGAATAAAATAACTGAACAAAAACAAACGTTTAATTTGTTTTTTACTTAATTATTACTTAAATATATTTTTATTTTTATACACACATGTTGTTCAGTATTACATATATTTTAATGTTATATTTTCCTTGGTAAAGCATTCATAATTATATTTCTTTTAGCATTTCCTAATTCAACTGCATTATCATGTAAAACAGGTATTATTTCGTCTTCATTTCTATACCTATCAGTTCAATTATATCGTTTTGCAAAATACAAATGTATGTAATACACAACAAGCCAAAATAAAAATAAATTCTGGAATTTTTCTAACATCTGTTAAAGGTAAACAGTCTAAGAGAATCCTAAAACGAACTTTCAGATGACCTATTGCCCGTTCAATTACCATTCTCAGATGACAAACAATAGTTAAAATTTTTTTGCGCATTTATCAGATGACCATTATCTCTAAAAGTACCATAACATGTGGATGGATACCATATGCAGCATCTCTAATAATATGAGAATTATTAAAAAAATATATTTGAGATAATTGAAGAAAATCTGCCACTAGTGAGTTCCGAAAAACTCTTGCATCATGCACAGATCCTACATGCCCAGTATAACAATGTGTGAATAGTCCACGCGACTCACAGACAACTTGTACATTAATTGAATGAAAACCTTTCCTATTTATGTACGAGTCTGGATCTTCTTTTGGAGCACGAATTTTAATATGAGTTCCATCAATAATACCTATCACGTTTGGAAAATCACAAACTTGTTCAAATTCCCTTATTATTTTTGTGGCAACTGCATCTTTGGGCCACTGAATAAACTGAGGAGCAATACAATACATGTAGAGCATACGTTACTCATCTTAATTCTCTGAATGCAGTTGCTTTTTCCAATTCCAAATTTCGTCGATGATTATATTATTGTCTTCAGACCTGAAGACAATAATATAAATAAAATATTATTATGAAATAATTAATAATTTTTCTATCTTCTATCATGTATGTTTAAACATTAAACATTGGTTTTAATTTAATTTACTATTAATTATTAATTACTAATAATTTTTTGTTTTCTTTCTTTAAATTTATATTAATATAATATTTTAATATAATTAATATAATATTTTATGTATGAGATCATACCTATAAGAATCAGGAGTAGACATGAACCAAATTGCAATAAGAAGTTGCTTTTCGGCAGAAATAGGCAGAAAATTTTCTTCCAGGCAATATATTTATGGCTCTTAGTCCTGGTCCAATTAATTGTAACACTACTTCAAATGTTTCTGGAAACATTTTGCAAGATATAAAATTACTATAATTTCTTGGCATTGCTTTAAATTGATAAATAAAATTGAATATAGAAAATAAGTACTATGTACAAACGATTTATAAATATTTTAAAACATAAGTCAGGTTGAATAAAAAATATGTATGTAAACATTCATTTTCACCGAAAATGTTCTTTGAATACGCGCCTTGTGTATCCAGGGATGACTCTTTCAACAAAATCTGTTATTTTTTTCTTTAAAAATTGTTATTTAAAAATTTCTCCACGAGTTTCATTCACCATTAAAACCGAATATAAAATTTCTAAATCATTGATGCTCAAATTGTTCTCATATTCTTCGTCACTATAATAATCATCAGAACTCCAAATGGATGATTCACTACTGTCACTTTCATTAACATCATTAATTAAAAACATTGTCACACCGACAGCACAGTTTATTATTGTGGAATCCATCTTGATTTCACACTTCTAACATCGTTCCGTTTCAAAATGTACATCGTGCGCATAATGAAATGAAACGCAGCCAATGCGCTAAGCATTGATTATGCGAATGATGCGTGCTATGCGTGAAACGGAACGCAATCTATGGGTGCATTCGTTTATACAGTCACTATCGCAGATGTCGTTCGTTTATTCCGTCTGCGAAAGTAAACTGCAGTGCAGTTCGTCATTCGTTTACGCAGGGATCTCATCTATACAGCTATCTCGGAAGTTCTGGGGGTCGATCATGTAACTTTTTCCCTAGGGCGGAACGTGAAAAGTGAAAAGTT
>NW_011929520.1:0-11426 GCF_000187915.1 Pogonomyrmex barbatus | reverse complement strand
CTGAAAAGTTTTGAGCCTAACATAGAAACAAGATTTTTCGGTCTAAATATAGTTTTATTTTTCTAACATAATCTCCTAGTTTTATTTTTTCAACATAATCTCTTTTTAAGTCGATACATTTTTCCCATCGATACTCTAACCTCTTTAACACTTCCAAATAGTAGTTGGCGTCTTGCTCCGCAAAATAGGCATTTACGTATTACGTATATATTTGCGATGACCTTTTCGTTCGATAAAAATCTCTGTCCTCCAAGCGAAACTTTAAGCTTAGGAAACAGGAAAAAATCGCTGGGAGCCAGATCTGGTGAATACGGTGGGTGGTCAACCAATTCGAAGTGCAGTTCGTGAATTTTGGCCATGGCGACCGCGGAAGTGTGAGCAGGTGCGTTATCTTGATGGAACAGCACTTTCTTCTTCTTCAAATGCGGCCGTTTTTTTGCAATTTCTGCCTTCAGCTTATCAAGTAACGATGCGTAATACGCTCCCGTTATTGTTTACCTTTTTCCAAATAGTCGATACACACAATTTCGTGACTATCCCAAAAAACAGTCGCCATTACCTTCCCAGCTGATAGAACCGTCTTCACCTTTTTTGGAGCAGGTTCACCCTTTGCCTTTATATATTAAATATAATATATGTTCCTATTATATTTAATTATTTTATTGTTTAGTAGCGTTTCTCTTTTCATATGTGTTATGTTAAATTTGTTTAATAAATTTTTACTGAGGAAGGATCTGTGTAGCCGTATTGTCTAAGTATTTAAATTTAATTCTGTTATTTAAGTTATTATATATATATATATATATATATATATATATATATATATATATATATATATATATATATATATATATATATATATAGAAACATTCTCTAAAACGAATACTTTTTAAAAATGTAACATTAAATATAATTATGTATATAATGTTATTTTTATAATAATTATATTCATAAACTGATCTTAGCAATAGTCAATCATTCAATAATATTATCCAATATTTTTAAATGATATTGATTGGCAAATAATTTTTAATAATTAATTCATATAATTAAAATTTTTTATGAAAAAGTCTGGTTAATAAAATATAAATTATTATAAATATAATTACGTATAATTTTATAATTTATAGGCATGATTTAAGAATATATAGGGGTGAGTTTTAATGGTTGTCTCAACGTTTTACCATAGGAGATAATTATCGACTGCAACGATAATCCATTAAGCGATCGATCATGATCGCTGCTTGGATCGATAATATTTTATGAATATACATATTTCTCATAGAATCATGCAATTGTATTTTTCTATATTAAAAGCGGTATTTGCTGAATATTTTTGGCATATAAAAATAATAAAAAATTAAAGATAATAAAGATAATAACTTCCACATCACCCTTGAAGTTTCATTCTTGGCGCGTTAGGTTTTCTAAATTGAACCTTTGACTGGATCTATATTATACCACATATTTTTAAAACCTATTTTTTCGGTATATAAGACTCAAACGGATACGTTGAAGTCATTGCATAAGAGCACCTGCAGATGAAAAATTATACGTGTAGTCATGCTCAACAATGTTTATAATTATATCATATTTTTATTTTAATATGTGTGTGAGGAAGTGATCTTCTATCTTCTCACAAAATAGAGAGCTCTTTTTAAAATTGCGCTACGTATCTAGTGC
This sequence comes from Pogonomyrmex barbatus, assembly GCF_000187915.1. The sequence goes on along the minus strand of NW_011929520.1, from coordinate 9,743 downwards.
AAGATCTTTGAACTTGTTGTATGGCAAGCTCATATAATTCTTTCTTTTATCTTCAACATTAGCGGGTCGCATTGCGTAAATACGCTGCTTAAGATCACTTTACAAGAATGAAAATGAACTGATTTCAAAGCCCTATATATTATCTTCTAGTTGAGTTTATCCTTAATTCCGCGCGATGACCTGTGTGCTATTGAATCGCTCGTATGAAAAGAATCAATGGAAATAATGATAAAAAAACACAATATTTAAAATCAATATTACTAGAAAAATTTATAAATAAATATTTGAACATCAAAGTTCGAGCTAAGCTTTCAAAGTTTCCCACGGAAATAAAAGAAAATTTTCTGTTAGGATTTGATCGTTAATTGTTTCTTTTATCGTTTTTTTTATTGTTTTATTCAATTGTTTCTATTGTTTCATCCCAGTAAATTATTCAGTCGGTGTCTCATTTCGATCTCGTGTGTTTCACACATGATGTAAAACATGAGATATCGTGCAGTTAACATGACTCACAATTTTATGAACAGTGAGATGTGCGAACAATAATATGATTTTAATTTGGATTTTAATTTTAATGGAGAATGTGGCCGCGAGAAGCGGCGAGACTTTATGCTCGTAAATACCCAGAGCGAGAACAACCGTACTAATTTTTTATGAGGCTAGAATCAAAATACGAAAAAATGGACAATTTAGACCTATCAAGTCTGCAAGTACATATTTATTTATAAGATTTTCCAGTAATGCAATTTTAAATATTATGTTCTTTTATTATTATTTCCGTACTTCGTACAGGGCGAACACGCCACATAAATACTGAACAAATATATAAAATAGTTACTGATGATCCAACCATCAGTACACGAGCTGTGACACGTTATCAAAGAATTAGTCAGACAACAGTATGTAAAACTTTGAAATCGGCTCACTTCTATTCCTACAAAATAATCCTGACTCAAGAGCTGCATATTAATGATGAATCTCGTAGATTGAAATAGTGTCGGTAGTTCCTTAATGTGAATGAGGAAAATTATTATTTTTCTAAACACATTCTATTATATTTTCGGATGAATGTATTTTCCATAATAATGTTAACGTCAACCGCCATAACTTACATTACTGGGTCACCGAGATTCCTCACTGGATGCAGCAAGCGCATACAGTGGTCATACAAGTTAGGTGAACATTTGGGCGGATATTCTCGGAGATCATATTATTAATTATATTAAGGGCCACCTTTTTGATGGCAAAATCGATGGCAAAGTGTTTGAAAATTAGGTAGGGTGATAATTCTTATAAAACTGAGCCCGTGCGAAGCTATGCCGCGATTAACTTATTCTATATCGAAAAATATCAGACAAAATATAACGGTTAAGAAGTATAATGTCATAAGAATATTTGAGACACTACGAGCTGGACACTAGATAGCAGACACCATTCTAAAGTTTATGAGAAATCCGAAATGATGAGCCAAAAAATATTCCGTAAATTTTGGAGAGATTATATTAAGATTATATTAATGCTCTTCAAGTGAACAAATCCAATGATCAGAGAAATGAGAAAGGATTCACTGGCCGGTCACGTGAACACCACGAGCACGTCTTGAGGATGTCTTGAGGATGTAGTCTTGAGCGAATGCAGCAACATTCCTTATCATTTCACTTCACTGAACCTTTCGATGAGAGAGTTCTTGAGATTAGAACCTTTAATAATTATATCACTGAGAAAACCACGAGAACGAAGATCTATTCCGTGCTATGCACGATAGCCGAAACACGCGAGAGCTCTACTGAGTGCACGCAATGAAGAAAAAAATGCCAGCGCGCCCAAGTGTTAATTTCGGACGATCATACATTAATCATGAGCGTCCATGAGGTGCTGCCATCTAGAGAGACTCCTCCGCGAGACTCTCAGTGAGAATATAGACTCATTCTCGAACACAAAGAATACCGAAAATTTCTTTGAGATGATCTTGTTGACTTGTTGAGAGAGATACTGGAATCATGTGTTATATGATTCCAGTAGGACGATCATTCTGCGCACACTGCCAAGGCGAAAGGTATTAAATAAAAAATTCGGTAACCATTGGATTGCTCTTCATGGTCCTTACGAATAGCCACCACGTTCACTAGACTTTTCACTAGACCTTCACTAGATCTTACACCACTAGATTTCTGTGGAGTCATCTTAAAGAGCAGATTTACGCAACACGATACATGGTCGGATACGTGGCGCAATTTTGAAACGGGCTTTATTTTGTGAGAGGATGGAAGGAAATCACTTTGAGCATATGTTCAAGTAAAAACATGATATAATTGTGGACATTATTGCGCACGGTCACACGTTGATGTAATTTTTTGTCTGCGTGTGCTCTTACGTAATATGACTTCAGTGTATCTGTTTGAGTCTTACATACCAAAAAATAAGTCATAAAAATATGTGATACGATATGACTCTAGGCGAAGGTCTACTTTAAAAAATCAAAAGTGAAACTTCAAGGGTGATGTGGAGGTCCACTGTAATTATCTTTAATTTTTATTATTTAATTTTTTATTATTTTTATATGTCAAAAATATTCAGCACAATACCGCTTCTTATAGAAAAATACAATTGTACAATTCTATAAGAAATATGTATATAAAATTGATCCAAGCAACTGTCATGATTGACTACTTAATGGATTACTGTTGCAGATAATTATCTCTTATGATATAAAACGTTGAGACAACCATTAAAACTCACCTTGTATGTCGGTGCGTGTTGGTAAATTAAAAATTGTTTAAGTAAATTGGTAGAAATGATTGCTTTTATTATATAATCCTCGATTCTCTCACTACAACCATATCGAATTATGGCATCAGAAGCGAGAAAATAACATGTAAAAAGTTTCTTGTGTCGTACAGCTTTATTTTGTACTTTTTCCTTAAAAATATGATATTTTCATATTCTTAAAACTTGTAAAAAATACCAAAAAATAAGATAACTGACCAATTACATAAAAGTGTAAAATAATTCTTGAAATAATGGTACACTGCTTATCTAGAGAAGAAATCACCAGATCACTAAATCTAATTGTTTTCGATAGCTGAACCAGTGATCATTATTTCAAGAATTATTTTACACTTTTACGTGATTTATTGATCAGATATCTTACTTAATGAAAAAATATTTTTTACAGTGTTTTGAAGAGATTTTGCCAGCTATTAGATTCTGAAATAAAAAATAGGATGTTCCGTTTAAAAAAAATGATGTCACCTTGACTTGATCTTGGCCCCCAAGGTCAACTTAAGATCAATAAATAGATCTTAAGTCCTATAACTTTTCTCTGAAATACTTTTTTATAAAACTTATATTTTCCGAGTTATTCAGGTACCGACTTTTTTTTCCCCACCCTGTATCTAGAAATATTTTCTAAGAACTTTGTTTTATGTTTTAAAATAAATAAAATTTTTGTTTTTAATGCTATATGGATGCTAGATTATTATAATCATAACATTAAGGTTTCTGAGTATTCAACTAAGAATTTCGCGTTGACAGTAGAGACGTACCATCGCGGTGAAAAATAGAAGTTCATTCATCCTTACTCATCTTATCCTTGTCTTTATTCATCTTTATATAAGTGACGTGACAACGAAATTTTTTATTACAGATATTTTCGTTATTATGTTCTTAATCGTGCAGATGTGACTTGTTTCGTACTTATCAGATTCGGGAGTGGTAGCTAAAAATGGGCAGTAGCTAAAATCTTTCGACATTATATGTAAAAGCATTTTTTCTACTTTTAACAGCTGTTAAATTGTGTGTTTTCTGCCTTCAACAAGCTTTATTTTACGTACGTTTTACAGCTATTCGTGGCACCTTGGCTCCCTCCCCCGTCTCGTTTCGCGCCATTTTTTGCCGTGCCGGCAGCATTACAGGAAACAGATGTTTACGCCTCGCACCGAGTAGTCTCCATCTTCCTGCGCGACGCGCGGCTATTTTAGTGTTCTCGCCCTTGGTGCCTTCATCCGTATGAGCTTCTAAAAGTCGCGTGTGCCACTGTTATGGTCGCTTCGCGCCTCTCAATCATTCGCGTCAACATCTTGTGCCTCGACATCTCGTGCATTGACATCTTGTGCATTGTCTACCGGTACGCGCGAATGCTCTGTGTGCGTGTTGCCCCGTGTGCGTGTGACTGTTATCTGCGTAGCGTGGTTGTGCGCTCTCTCACGTGCTGTGCCGCGCGCTATCGTAATCTCTCATGCGCTGCGCCGTGCGCTCTCTCGTGTGCTGTGTCACCCATCCTCATACTCTCTCCCGCGCTGTATCGTCCGCTCGTGCGCTCTCTCGCTCGCTGCGCCATGCGTTTGCACGCTCCCTCACACGCTGTGCCGTGCGCTCGCATGCTCTCGCTCTCGATGTCGTGCACTCTCGCGTTCTCTCGCATGCTGTGCCGTGTGTCGCGTGCTTTCTCGTTCTTAGTGCCGTGCATCCTCGCGCTCTTTCGCACGCTGCGTCGTGCGCTCGTGCGCTCTCTCGCTCTGAGTGCCGCGCGCTCTTGCGCTCCTTCGCGCATTGTGCGCTCGCACGCCCTCTTATACGCTCTCCTACTCGTTACGCACTCTCCTACTCGTTGTGCGCTTTCCTATTCGTCGCGATGCGCTGTCCCGTCGGCCAGTGCCTTTCTCCATTGCGTCACGCTTCGTTTGTGTGACCATTCTCCTGCACCTTTTTGCGCAACGGGAGATTATGATCCCCCACAGTGGCTCCCGATCTAAGACTACACTGTAACAATCTAGAGGTCGAGTTATACACATAACAGAGTTAAATATAAGAAACACTCTAAAAACCATACCGGATATCTCTCCTTTCTGCCGCGAAGTTCAGTGCAGTGCTCACGCATCACAAGTGTTATGGTCCTCTCGTTCAATTCGGCGCCGAGTATGCATTTCATCACCGTGTTACGATGATCAGCCATTCGCCTTCACACCGTACAGCTTCCAGCAACACCACTCATCAGCCTCGCCCACTATCACCGCAATAGCAATCTGAGGATCTTTTCGCTGGTGTCTTGCCCTCCATGGATCAACCGCTTCTCACTCTTCAGCCATGGTCCATCAGTACCATGGCTCAGAACCCAAAGACAGCAACGTTGACGCGACTCACAGCTGTCGACTTCTCCCCTTCTGAAAATCCAATTCAGACTTATGGTTCTTCCAGATTGAGTCAGTCTTTGCATCGAACTGCATTCGTTCCAACGACAGCAAATACCATCTCGTCATCAGCGCGCTTGATCCATAATCTTTTGCGGAGGTCTCTGACATCATTAGAGCTCCACCCGTCTCCAACAAATACACTTATATCAAGGAAAACATCTGTCTGTTTCACTGATACTGCAGACCACCAGTTGCAGAAACTTCTGAACGAACTCGAGCTTGGCGACAAGAAACCATCAAAGCTCTTGCTCTAAATGCGAAATCTATCAGGCAACAGAGCCTCTGAGGAAATCCTCCGGATTAAGTGGTTTTCTCTCTCCTGCCACCCAATACTCAATGCTTCCTCAGCAATCTTCAGCGCACTCAATCTCGACAAACTCGCTCTTGCAACAGACTGCTGGAAGGTAGCAGCTCGTATGTCATGTATACCGATCGACTAAAGAGAGTGCTCTCTCCAGTTAAATACGCCTCAGTGCCCTTGCCAAGTTACGACTCACTTGTCAGCCACCTCGTCGAAATCAAAAGTTCCCTGGCATAGCTCATCGTTTTAAACCGTGAGCTTCTCTCTAAACGTGATTCAGCCTCGCCTCAGCATGCTAACAGACCACGCTCTCGTCTAAGAAGCTCTTCTCAGGGAATCTCGCTTCAGGGAATCTGTTTCTATCATAGAAAATACGGCCAATGCCCAATTATTGGCACACATTGTACCATCAGATGCCTTACTCCTTCAAAGCCAGTTCTCCTGCCAACTCGTTAAACTGAGCAAGCTGTCGACAGCAACAACAACACAAGCGCCTTGCACACTAAAGAGTTCCGTTTACATCTCCACGATTGGTGCAATAAATATCAAGTTCCTGATCGACTCAGTGTTCATCTCTCTGGCGGATCCAAACACACAGTCTCTAGACAACTTAAATCCTCCGGCGCCCTATTATATGCTGCCAATGGCTCCGCTATCAACACCTATGGCGAGAAAGTTCTTACTCAACTTTGGCTTTCGTCGTGCCTTCAAATAGTCATTTACTATCGCCGACATCCAATCCGCAATCATTGGAACAGATTTTCTCTGCCACTACGGCCTCGTCCTAAGAAGCGACTCCTGGATTCGCTCGCTCTCCAGCCAGGGCAAGCTTTGCGAGACTCAAATTTTCGGTATTTCGACTGGCCACCCCAGTTTTCCTCACGACCCGATCTGTCCCCATCTATCAAAAACTCTTTGATGAGTTCGCCGACTTCGCTTCGACCAAGGACTCTCTCTTCTACTGCCCAGTGGAACATCACATCATCACCACTGGCCCGTCCGTGGCTGAGCGTCCTCGCAGACTCTCCGGCAAAAATTTTAGGCAACACGAGAAGCCTTTGAATTCCTTCTCCACCTTGGCATCATTCGGCCTTCTAGTAGTCGATAGGCCAGCCCCATTTATATGGTCAGGAAAAAATGAGGCGATTGGCGCGCAACAGACGACTATAGGAAGTTAAACACAAAGACAATATTCGATAGGTACCCGACAGGTACTCGATACCTTGTATTGATGATATCTTCCAAAGACATGGCAAGCATATCTTCTTGGCTATCAACCTCGAGCGAACCTACTTCCAAATTCCTAAATTGACCCAAGAAGATATTGCCAAAACGGCTGTCACGACTTTCTTTGGCCTCTTTGAATTTTTTGGCATGCCCCTTGATCTCTGCAACGCCACCTAGACTTTCCCACACCACATGGACAACATCTTCAGTGGTTTTGACTTCGTGAGTTGCATCGACGACTTGATCGTGGTTTTCAACTGAAAAGCCATGAAGAGCATATTCAGCATCTTAAAGCATATTTCTCGACCTCTTGCACTCACACCAGCTTACCATCAACCGAGACAAATATCAAGAAGAGCTCATCTACCTTGGCTACACCATGGCTACACTCATGAGTTCAAACCATCCACGGACAGAATCGAAGCCTTATTCGCCTACCTCAAACCTGACAAGACACGGTTTCAGATCTCCGTCGTTTCTTGGGTCTCATCAATTATTATAGATGCTGCATGCCCAACTCCAGGCTCTTCTGTGCGCCTACCTCCAGGATGCCACCAAAAAGACAAGCGCAAGATCTTATGGACTTTCGAGACCAACAAAGCCTTCATCGATTGCAATACCAGTCTCACTTCAGCTACTAGTTCAATCTTCCTTTCATCAATGACTCTGCTCACTCTCACGGACACTTCCGATTCATTAGCTTCCCTCGAGCAATTTGAAGATGAAATCTGGAAGTCCATAAGGTTCTCCAGAAAACTCAGCAAAACCGAGCTCAATTACAGCACCTAGTCTTTGCTGCCATCAAATTCTTTCAACACATCCTGGAAGGCAGGCAATTCACCATCCGACCACCGTCTATTTTCGCTTTTGCGCAAACGCTCTTTTTTTGCGAAAAAGCTTCACCTCGCTAACGTCGCCTGGACTACAGTTGGACTACATCTCCCAATTTTGCACCAACTTCCCTCACGTCTCTGGCAAAAATAAACTCTGGCTTAAAAAAAACTCTGTGGCAGACGCCCTGTCTCGAATCAACGCAATCATCATGCCCACAACCTTGGAATCACCACTTTCCGAAGTCCAATCCAAGGATAACGAACTACTCTCCCTGCAGGACAGCACTTCGCTCAAACTTCAAAACTTAATGTCGACGGACACTCCATCTTCTGCGACATCTCAGCAGGCTAGGTGAGTCCTTATCTACCCAGCTCTCTTTGGCAGCAGACCTTTCACGTCATGCACGACCTCTTCCACCCTAGCGGCCGTGTCACTTCACGGGCGCTCAAAGAAAAATTCATCTGCCCGAGCCTCGAGAAAGACGCGCTGGGCACGTGAATGCATTCCATGCCAGCAGGCCAAAATCCATCATCACAATCACAGTGCTCCCGGCAGAATCGACGGCCGGTTTAATCATATCCCTCTCGACATTATCATCCTGTCACAAGTAGACGACTCAGATACTATCTCAGATATTGCCTGACCGTTTTTCCAGATGGCCTACTGCCATCTCGCTTAAGGACATCCAAATCAGCATTGTAGCCTCTGTTTTTTACAACTATTGGATCTGTCAGATACACCTCTTACCATCACAACGAAGACATCTAATTCGAATCTTCATTTTTTGCATCGCTGACAAACATGATCGGACCTCATAAAATCCACTCGAGCCCGTATCACCCACAGTCCAATGGTATCTTAGAACGCTGATACAAAACGCTCAAAACACCACTCATGTGCAACAAAGAAATTCCATAGCCCCAGTTTCTGCCTCAGTTCTTTTAGATCTCCGCACTGCATACAAAGAGGATCTCTACGCCTCATCGACTGAACTTCTATTCGGCACAGCTCTGCGTATTCCGGGCGAATTTTTCGTCATCCAGGACTTGTCGGCGAATCCTCAGGAGTTCCTGCCAGTTTTCAGGGATCACATTAAAGCCATCCTCTCCTATGACATATCATACCAAATCTCGTTAGTTCATCCTCCAGGATCTCATCTCTTACTCGCATTCAAACGAGTAGATGTTGTCAAGAAACCATTAGAACTTACACTGGCCCGCAAGCTCATTAAGCGCTTTGATGACAAACTTTTTGTCATTCTCCTAAACGGAGCAGAGAAAATTTTCTCTGCGGACTCCTTTAAACCAGCCTATTTATCATCGGATGAACCAGCATAGCAGGCAACACTCCAGCCAACCCAACCCTCGGATCACCTGGCCTAGTCGCCTCCGACTACACGAAGAGTCCATTTCTCGTGCCTTTCGCTCCCCGTGAAGTTCACTGAGAGAGGAGTGGCTATGGTATCCTCGCTTCCCCGTCTCAGTTTCGCGCTACTTTTTGCTGTGCCGCGCCGGCAGCACTGCAGGAAGCAGATGCTCACGCCTTGCATCGAATAGTTTCCATCTTTCTGTGCGACACGCGGGTATCTAGCACTTTCGGCTTAGCCTTCGGTGCCTTCGTACGTACGGGCTCCCAAAAGTCGCGTATGCCGTTGCTGTGGCCGTCGCATCGCGTCTCTCTCAGTCATTCGGGTCGATATCTTATGCCTCGACATCTTGTGTGCATCGACATCTTATGCGCGTCAACATCTTGTACATCGTCTGCCTGCACGCGCGAACGCTATGTGTGCGTGTGTCGCGTGTGTGTGTGTGAGGCTGTGGTCTGCACAGCGCGGTCGTGCGCTGTCTCGTACATTGTGCCGTGCGCTCGCGCGCTCTCTTGCTCTCAGTGCCGTGCATAATGATACCAATTCGGGACCGTTCAGCACGCTACGGCACACAAACACAAGTGAGCGGTCGTGTACGTGTGCCTGCCGTACTTCGGCTAGCGTCGGACAGTAGAAGGACACAGACATATTCTCTGTTGTCTCTTTTTTTCCCGAACGCCGTCTATCATGTATGTGAGTGGCCACTGTCATGCTCTCATATTTGGACGCTTCTATATATTTATACTATGCTTTTATATATATATATATATATATATATATTATATATTACGTAATATAATATGTATATATATATATATATATT
>NW_011929511.1:0-12453 GCF_000187915.1 Pogonomyrmex barbatus | reverse complement strand
ATTGAAATAATAAAGGCAAATGAATTTTCATATCTATGTCTATTATTTTTCTATTGATTATTTGAACAAGTACAAAATTTTGCAAGCGTAGAGAATGACTCCTTAAAACAAGACAAAACTGAACACCTACTGGCTCGGCCTGTACCTACTTCAAACAGCTTCTCCCAACTTGAAATAGAAAACGACCAACGCTGAAATAAAAGAGGACACACAAAAATTAAGGGCGAACAAAGCAGGCTCCGAAAAATGATAGCATCCTGTAGAGCAGTCAGCGAGTGCGTATCATCGGAGAAGGCATCGATCTACGACAAGCAGCACGAACAGCGACAAGCGACATGCGAAGCGTAGCATTATTGTAAGTCCGAACATACATAGATGCATGCGTATTAAAGCGAACATCCCCGAATATAGAAACTCGATATGGTTGCTTAGCAGATTCGTGCATAGGACACTATCTAGGCCGATAAATTCCGTGCGAGTAACGGCAGAAGCGCTCCACGATATAGGTCAACACACGCGCGAAGCTTTAGGCGATAAGGCTGAATCTGATCCTCCCGCGAACGTAGATGTCCGCGAATTCCCGTTTTACAAAAACGATGATTTAGAAGCGGAAAACCTTCCGATTGGCACACTTTCGGAGGGAGGAATAGTGCACCTAGTAGATTGTCACATTGGAGCAAATTTTCATTAATTACGTGTTATTTTGAACCAAAAGGAAGCTATGACGGCGCGATGAGCAATACACAAGCTCCCATGAAAGAAGTACTACCTATATTTCCAGATAGGCAGCCGCGTATAAACACGATGAGTAAATACTGCACGCACTGCAAGAAAGCAGGTCATAACCGCGCAAAATGTTGGACATTACGTGGTAAATTCGAAAAGGGGACCGTTCGTCGAAATAGAACCGATAATGGAACTAAAACACGAATAAATACAATGGTAAAGATGAGATGAGATAAACCGCAAGGAGAGCACTGACTCAACGTTAAACAGCGGTGAAAAAGGCGAAAGAAGAAACCGAGTGCAAGAACAATTACACACTTGAATAGGGAAGAGAAAGAAACATTAGAGCACATATATGATTATTGCGATATATTTCATTCAGAGGGCGACTCACTCTCTCATACGATTGCGATGCAACATCGCAGATGCCACGCGCGCGAATAGCGTATCGATCAACGTCCGACCGTATCGTCTGCCTGAAAAACACAAGAAAGAAAACACAAAAGTAAATGAACAGATAAAAAAGATGCTCGAAGAAAAAATTATCCGTCCGAGTATAAGCTAGTAGAACACGCAATATTAGTCGTTCCAAAGAAAGTCGATACGTCCGAAAAATCTGAATTACGCATTTCGTAGATTTCCGAAAATTAAATAATTTAACGATAAGAGACTCGTTTCCGTTGTCGAACATTACTGATATTCTCGACCAGTTGGAAAACGCAAAATACTTCTCGACACTCGCATCGAGATATCACCAGATAGTAATACATAAAAAAGACAAAAGCAAAAACGGCTTTTTCCTCGCCGAGCATTACGAATTCAATCGGATGTCCTTCGATTTAAAAAACACACCCGCAATATTTCAACGATTAATGAACTCGATATTGGCAGGAATACAAGGTATAAGATGCCTCGTATTTGAATGACATAGTGATTTACGGACCAAATATACGCGAACGCAACAAGTGAGTGATAGAAATATTACAAAAAACTAAGGGAGCACAACCTGAAAATCAAATAAATGCGAGTTTCTAAGAAAGAAAGTGATATACTTAGGTCACATAATCTCCGAAAATGGAATATTTCCGGATTCTTCGAAAATCACAGCCATAAAAAATTTTCCAATACCCGAGAAAATAAAAGATGTACAATCTTTCATAGGATTGTAAGATATAATCGAAGATTTATCGAAAATTTTTCAAAAATTGCAAAATTATTGACGAAATTGACAAAAAAGACGAAAAATTTAACTGGATAATAGAATAGCAAAATGCCTGCGAATTTTTAAAAGAAAAATTAATTACCGCGCTAGTGCTTAGCTATCTTGATCTTACAAAATAATTTCTGTTAACAACGGACGTATCCGATTATGTCATCGAAATGATACTATCGCAAGGACCCGTAGACCAAGATCGACCAATCGCTTATGTTAGGAGAATTCTGAGCAAGGCGGAACAAACTTACAATACTACGGAAAGGGAATTATTAGCCACAGTATGGGCTGTCAAGCATTTTCAGCTATTTTATTTATTTGTACGAAACAAAATTCCAAATAATGACAAACCACTGATCTAGCTATTCAGCATAACAGATCCTGGTTCACGATTAAATGGAGACTCAAATAAGAAGAGTACGACTATGAGGTAATACATAAAGCCGACAAAAACAATACAAACACTGACATGCTCAGCAGAAATCCGATCGCACCCGACACATAGGTAAATAGCATCAAGCGTGACAAGCAAGGATGCGAAAACAATAAAAAAGAAAAAGATATATGAGTATCATAATGCTCCCTTTGGAGGACACTAAGGCATAATACGAACGATAAATCAAGTGAGACTAACGCATAACTGGCACGGAATAAGAAGAGACGTAAAAAAATATATCTCCAAGTGCGAATACTGCCAAAAAAATAAACTGAGCAAAAAAACCAAATGTCATTGGTGCTTATTGAAATGACGGAGAGCCCGTTCGAAAAATGTGCATTAGATGTCATGGGACCACTCACGGTTAGCATGGTGAGGAATAAGTATCCGAGGAATAAGTACGTTTCAAGATGATTTCACAATATTCAGCAAAACAATACCAATACCGAATCAGGAAACGAAGACAATTGCGAAGGAATTTACGACAAATATTACACAATAATTTGCGAGTTTGGAATATCAGAGAAAGTATTAACGGATCAAGGAACAAATTTCGTCAACAAGATATTTAAGGATATATACACCCTGTTGAAGATAAAAAAATTCAAACCATCGTATATCATTCGGAAAATAACAGGGCCGTGAAGAGATCGCACAGGACTCTAAATGTTTAAGGTATATAGATGAAAATCAGACAAACTGGGACGGATTCCATACGCGATGTTTACATATAATACGACACCGCATGTGACAACAAGCTATATGCTGCTCGAACTACTGTACATCAGGCGATCCTGCCTACGGCACTCACTTCGCGTATAACCGTATTACACGTACGATAACTACGCGCAGGAATTGAAAGAGCAACTCCGAGTCACATAAAAGATGGCAAAAGAATACACGTGAAGCGAAACAGAAGGTGAAAAACTATGTCGATAAAAATAATACTAAAACTTTCAAAGTAGAAGACAAGGTCTTTCTGCACGACGAGACAGTGCGTTGAGGACGATTGAAGAAATTAGAGGCGCCATAAATAGGCCTATACCAGATAATAGAGAGGGTATCAAATGTCAATTATGCAATCAAATAAAAATAAAAAATTGTAACTATATACGCGAACTGCCTAAAATCGTTCAGTGAACACTAAAAGCCGCGAAATTGTCGAGAGAAGGCGGGAGAAGAAAGAAAGAATCATATGCACATGCGATAAAAGTAAAAGTAAAAGTAAAATATACAGCATTTATCCTATCAACATGGTGACAACTCTTCTATATGTCGCTGCCCGGTGATGGCGCACACTATACTAGGCACACTATACTCGGTCTTGGGAATCAAGCGTTAATCCATCGTTCCTGCGTTACAGTACTTCACGCTCGCAAAGCCGTTGCGTGACGCGGAACCAATAGACGTGGAGGCGAGTTGCAAATGATCGGCGCGTAAAATCGCGCGCATTGCAAACAGCGCGTACGGAGCATGGTTACAATATAAAATTGCAGACAATAAAACGGCGCAAAAGCTGCTGGCGACTTGAATCCTCGTCTTGCAAGATACTGACCACACAATGGCATTTCTACAGCGCCGAAACTGACATGCACCAGCATGTCCTAAAGATATTTAAAAATACACTCGGGATATATTTCGAAGAAATCGGGTTAATGAATCAGGTACAGACTACACGGAAGTTATTAGATTAGATTAGTTATTAGATTAGATATTACCGCTCTAGGAATACGAGTGCAGCAATTACACGATTATTTAGAACAAAAGAATGAACGATGCAAAAGCATTATTGCCCATCCAGTTTATTTGCAGAAATATCATGCAATTACTGCAAAAGACCAGCGTGAAGCTAATGATATTATTAACACATTTAAAAAATGTATACAAAATTGCTAATAGCCAGAGAAGATTAATAAATGCGATCGGTACAATAAGCAAAACTATATTCAATATAATGGATGCCAAAGACATATGACACATAAACAAATAAATGCAATTATTAAGACAATTAGCAAGTCTTACAACGTGCCGCGAAGAATCAAGTAAAAATTATAAGCACCATATAGATGAAGAAAAAAACAATAAGTTATAACGAGGATCGATTAAGAAATCGCGTGAATGGAATTACAGTTAGCGAAATATACGCAGCGAGAATGTGCTTCACACGGATAAGCCAAAAAATAGAAATTCAATGCGATAGATCAGAAGAAAGAAAACTAGCTAAATGGTACAGGAAAGATAAAATTAAACGGCAACTGTAAACTAACAATGCCAGAAATAACAATAGTTACACGACGACAATTAGTGAGTACATTTACTTCACATTTATTTAAAATATAACTTTCGAAATATAACTAACGTCAATGTCACAAGACAGGAAAGATGTAAAATAGCTCACAGAAAAAATAAAGTTACGACCGATAATAAAAAACCATAACATCACAATTAAGATTTTCCTAATCGTCTAATTTCATGCCTAACAAGATTAGGCATGAAATTAGACGATTTAAATAGGAAACTAAAAGAAAAGTCGAGCATATTTTAAAACAAATATTTCGTTTACTTGTAAGTTTTAATAGTAATAATTATAATTGTAATAGGTGCAATAAGTATAATCATAAGAAAAAAAAAATTGTAAATATGCAGCGAGCGTAAAAGCACCAAAGATTATCAATGAAGCAATGTTGTATTAAGAGAAAAGAGAAAATGTGACCAAATAAGGGAATAGATGAGGAAATAAGAGTAATAAAACCAAAAAGAACTTAATCATAAAATTAGCTTAAGTATTATAATGCTGTATCTCATAATAATATTGTATTTTTATAGCATTGTACTATTAGGCACCATTACTAGTTTAAAAGAAAACTTCTACTCTCGTTTTCTTTTCCCAAGGGGAAGGAATGTTGCGAACAACGCAACCAATATCACACTTGCTGACCAGCCAAGGATTATTTAATATAATTTGTTATTGATTTAAATAAAAGACAATATGCGTCAGTGCCGATTGCGACAAACCTATGTGCAATTCGGCAAAGAACGCTGATGCCGATAACATCATGTCGAAACGCTGACGAGCCAAAATAGCGTTTATTGACACGAGGAGGTGCCAAGACCGCGCAACCGCGAACTGATAAAAGGAAGCGAGAGTGGACAAGGATTGAAGTATGCCATGAATATACAAGGAGTGTGTAACAGGAGTGTGATATTAAGTGTACTAAGATTGTTAGTTAGTGCACGTCGGTCAATAATCTATATTTAATCTGAATAAGCGACATGCAAAGTTAATCAATAAAAATTTTATTCAAAAAATATACATGGGATTAATACTGTTGCTTTCAAAAGATGGTCTCTTCCCCTTTCATCCGTAACTCATTCCCGTTGGGCCTGGAGCGACACAACAGAATGTTCCTGCAGATATGTAGGACAGATGCGAATAAAATTTACTTCATGTTTATCAAATAAACATTTGCGGATCAACAGAGGGCATGGCATAGGGTAGCAACTATGTTATTATTGGCTCGAGGCTAGAAGGGTGTCTTTCAATCAGGCTTCAGATCAGATTCTGATTATACTGGCTGTGACACTGTGCTAGAAAAGCAACGAAAAATTATAGTATTTATCCCTAGGAAAATCTAAAGCATAGAGACAAAACACGACCTCCAATTTTCGGCAACTCTAATTGAGCAGGGACTGCTAAAAATCATCAGGTCAACAATGAAGAAGATAGTCACTTAAAATGTTCGAAGTTTATTTAAAGGCGGAAAAACTCATAATGCAATCAGAAAAATACACAAATTTAAAATAGACGTTCTTGGAATCAACGAGATGCAATGGCCTAACTGTGATAGATGCCAAATTGATGACCAAATTGCCATGTTTACTACTTTGGTAATAATGATCCTTGACACCTAAAGGAAGTAGACATTATTATAAACCAGGATATCAATAAAGCTATAAAAAGTGTATTTCTGTAATGCTGATGCAACTGAAGACAAAGCCAATAACATATGATATACAAGTGTATGCTCTCTCATGTAATGTATCCGACGATAAAATAGAAACATTCTATGGAAACATAAAGAAGACAATGGATAGTATTAAATCATGCGAAATTAATATAGTGACAGATGATTTTAACGCCAAAGTTGGAAGAGGACAACGTGATATAGTCAACGATTATGGGAGCACCTAACGAACATGGAAGTCGGATAATGTAGTTTTGTCAGGAAGAAAACCTCATCATAACGAATACGTAAGTATATATGGACATCTAACGTCGACAGAAACATAAGGAACCAAATGCATTATATTAATATTATGGCTTCGTTAAATCTCCGACTAAAAAAATGCGTTAAGTGGCAAAAAATGCCGTTTAGAGATTTAAAGATTGTCAAGTACGACACTAAAATTAGAGACTTATGAGCAAAAATAACATGTACAACATGTTATGCAATTAACAGCACAACAGTAATAGAGGATATATGGAATCAACTAAATTTAGCAATGCGAGAGTGTGGAAAAAGATATTTAAATTCGAGTACAGAAGTAAGGAAACAATTTTAGATGAAGGAGATATTGCAGTTAATGAATCTTAGAAAAAATTATAAAAAGAATACAAGACCTGTTCAACGCTGCCAAGATGTCAACGTGAATGTTTCTATCTATTTTTTTGGATTACGAAAAAGCCTTCGACATGGTAAAACATAATAAATTAATTAATAAATCCTCAAAAATCTGGGATTGGACAGGTACGACATCCGCATTATAGTCAATCTATTAATTAAAACCAATACAGCAGTCGTTAGAGTGGATAATGCAACGATGAAAAATATAATAATCAAAAGGGAAATAAGACAGGAGTGTGTTCTCTTGCCATTGCTTTTTAATTTGTACTCGAAGAGAATATTTGTAGAAAATTTGCTTGATAAAAAATCCGAAGAGATAAGTATCAGAAGAATGGTAATTAACAACATTAGATATGCTAACACCATTCTTCTAGCTACTAATATACAATTTAAACTACAGAAGTTTCTTGTAGCACACAGTCAGTCCATGGGCCTCAACCTTAATGTAAAGAAAACAAAGTAATTTGTCTTTAGTAAAAATCACGTATATAATCAGACAAATCTCAAGATTGGAAATCAGACTGTGAAACGGGTGATATCGTACAAGTATCTTGGGTGACACATCGATAATAAGTGGGATTTAACCTTTGAGTCGAATAGAACAGGTTAGACGATTATTTATTAAAATGAAAAAAGTTCTCATCAGCAGACATTTAAATATTCCTCTTAGAATCTGACTGTTATGACTATTATGTATTCAGCATTTTCTTCTATGATGACGAAAGAAAGACACTCACGGATGTGCAAAAAACTGGAAGTTCGAAATGTGCATACCGAAGGATTATGAGTATTTCCTGGATAGCGAGTCATAAATGCAGAAGTATTGCAGCGCGTAAATAAACAGAAAGAAGCTCTAAATAATATCAAGAAAAGGAAATTAAAATATTTTGGATATGTCATGCACAACAATAAATATAACATGTTGTATGTCATAATACAAGGTATAATATAGGATAAATGTGGTTCAGGAAGTCGTAAAATCTTGTGGTTTAAAAATTTGCGCTAATAATTCGGACAAAACACATCATCCTTGTTTAAGAAGACCATGAACAAGATTCAATTGTTGCTTTTGATCGCCAATGTCTTTGGAGACTTAAAAGGCACTTAAAAAAAAGAAAATATCAAGTTTAGGGAATATATTTGATTATATTAAAATAAGATCTTGTATAAATGTACATATTTAAGTAAAATATGGATACTTTACTTTATGTAATTATACAAATATACTATTAAATGATAATAATATATTTTTAATATTTTATATATTTTTATATTTTAATATATTTTTAATATTAATATTTTACACGGGATAGTGAAATATTCCATGATCTATTATCTCTGTTATCTTTTGTGCAAATCTCTTATACGAATCTCTTGTACTATCAATTAACAATTAACAGATACATTAATCTCAGGTTTATGATTTTGCAGTTTGAAAAAGAAGAGTAAGTAGTTTCTCGTAATTTTTCTGTACTAAATCCAGATTCATAAGTAAAAATGTTTTATTACATCAAGTTTTTGAGAAAGATAGAGTTGAAACTATTTAAAACGTTTTTTATTAAATTGAAAATTCGTAGTTGACAAATCCGATGTGCAAGAGATTTTGAAAATAACTGAAATTAATGCTAGAACATTGTATTTTAATAAGGAAATCGAATTTTTTATCGACATTATTGAATTTTTTATCAACATTATCGAACTTCTAGCGTGCTTTATTTTTAGAAGTAGATATAGTCGTATTAAGTAAAATATTACTCACTGCAGTCGAAATTATTGCAAATAGTAAAAATTTTATTATTAGATTTAATACCAGAAAGTAAAGCTGTTCTTTTATAAAAATGTTTTTATTATATTTATATATATTTTTTTATAACAATTGCTTAAACAAATGGAAAAAAACATTTTATTACAAAAAAGTAGCCTTCAATTCCATTATTATAGAATTGAATTAAATCTACTAATAAAATTTTCAATAGACGAGTATTTCAACGTCAAGTCCACGCGCAGCGAAGTCGCGAACGAGACGCCCATGACTATTATTAAGCAAAATTCTGACATGAATTCGACCTATATTTTCATATCTCAATAACAACTGCATCGAATAAATTCTAACTAAGTTCAATTGACGGAGTCCAGAGAGATAATAATGCGCAAGTTATGACGCGGAATCCAGTCAGCATAACCTAGCCTCTCCTACTCAATTCTCATCTCCATCGCTCAGAGAGCAGGAACTTGAAAACTTGAGTAACCTACAGAAGATTGAGTACCAATCCCAGTGGGAAGCAAGGCCAAGACCAACGGGGAAAGAAGAGAACAGGAAGGCTAAGTTTGAAGGCTCCAAAATAGCTGCTTCACTATCAAGATCTGTATCAAGGGTGCTGTGGACTAATAACCGCACATAAACTGTCTTATTACTGAAATGAATAAAAACTCAATGAATAGGAACCAGACAGATACTTTAGCAACGACTCTTATGCGCACAATGGACAGATTACGCTTTGGATCATGGAACATTAGAAACAGGCAAACTAGCGCAAGTAATCAAAAAAATGCAAACATATAAGCTAACACTCTTCAGGTTATTGGAAATCAGATGGATCGGACAAAGCTCTCATACAAACCCGACCGGAAAAATTTTACTGTATAGCAGAGGAGAAACGCATGAAAGAGCAATAGATTTAATGTTAAATAAAAAAGCCAGAAAAGCCTGATCAGTTGGAACTCTATCTCAGACAGATTACTAATGGTCAGGTGTCGCTCTAGAATCAGGAAGTTTCATACAAGGCTACGCATCCACGGAAATTTCAGCCTCAAATAATAAAAATGTTTTCTACGAGCAGCTTAAAGTCATCGTTAGTCGAATATTCAAGGGTGACATCCTCATACTTATGGGAGACTTTAATGCCAAAGTTGGTAATAACAATACCAACATGGAAATAATGGGCAAACATGGCATTAGAGAAATAAATGACAATGAAAAACTCCTGACAAGTTTCTACGCGCACAACAACCTAGTAATAAGAGGCACCCTTTTCCCACACAAACGGATACATAAGATCACATGGATTTCATCAGGTCTATAAACGGAAAACCAAATAGATCACATAATTATTTCAAAGATATGAAGAAGATCCTTATCGGATGTAAAAAATAAAGGAGCTGATATCTCCAGCGACCACCACTTACTAATCGGGATATTAAAGATCAAACTAGCTACAGTAAAATATTCAAGATCGCTACAAACGCATAAAATATAATATAAAGAAACTGAAAACGCCCCGCGGTTTATGAGAATACAAGATAAGATTTTTGCCCTAAGCGCAAAAACAAAAGTTTTAGAGAAAGATGAACAAACATGGGAAACCATCTCGTCCACTCTGAAGAAAACAACAGAACAGATCGTCGGATTGAAGAGAGAACGCAGAAAAGATTGGATGACAGATGATACATGGAAGTTAATTACAAACAGCAAGAAAGAAAAAATTATCCTCATCGCCATCTACAACATTCGACGAAAAGAGAGAAAAACAAAGAATATAGCAGGAATTAAACAAAGAGATTGGCAAGGAAGGATGAGAGGAAATGGGCTGAAAACCTATCCTCCAAGCGAAAAAGCAACTCAAAATCACAATGCAAGAGAACGTTGTATAACATGTATAAGCCAAACAATATTTTTCGTACTATTTTATGTAAACTCTCTTGAAGCAACTACTTTTGGCAATGCCCATGAAATATCTTTTACTTTAAAATATCATTGTTTTGGAACAATAATCAGTTTTCCTTCTAGTTTATACATTTGTTTCAATCAATTATACTCAGTTATATTATTTTTTAGTTTTTATAGATGAAGAATCATTATTAATTAGATAAGTCTTCTTGAGATGTTACTTGTAACAAAACAACATTAATTTGTTCTATATTAAATATCACAATTATTAATCCATATTAGTATTTTGATTAATTTATAATAAACTTAATCCTTGATTTTTATGAATAGTAATTTCATAACTTAAAACGGACCGCCTTTTTATTCAGCTCGTTGTGTACTTAAATTTTATGAATGCGCGAATACGCTCGTCGGTTTATCCAGGATGAAAAGATGGCAAGACTTGTTTTTGATTATTAGTGATTTATTTAAATAACTAAATAACTAAATTAAATGTTCGATCGTAATGACAACGATTGCAGCGTATTTTACAAGATAGTCAGCGCGAATCTTGGATGGTCAGCGGTGCGTAATGTCTTTGAGCGTAACGCAGGAATTACAATGTTTTATTACGCGAATATTTACAGCGGAGGTTAACGCGGCTATGTACAGCGGTAAAACGGCGGGGTTATCTTATCTTACAGCGGAACGGATTATGTACAACGGCGATTTATAACTAAGTATCAGACGGCGCGGCTATTTACAACGGAATGTATGCGAATATTTACAATGGGCGTAGTCGAGAATCGGGACGGCGCGGGCGCGGTTGAATCGGAATGTCGCGGTTGCGATAGCGATTCATCGCTGGCGCGGATCGCGGGTTAATTCTTAGAGGAAGGACGGCGGAGGCCGTTCACGGCGGCGAGTGCCGGGAACACAACGGCCAGAAACACCTGGCGTGGCGATTGCCGTTCATTGCGTTTAAATCGAATGGCGGCGGAGATACTTGACCGGCGGTAGTAACTCCTGGCTGAGACAGCGAACACGCTACCTCGAGTGTCTTCGGCAAGTGGATTCGGTAGATACGAGACAAAGATCAGCTCTGACCAGTACTCCTGGCTGGTTGCGAACTCGCAATCTCTTCTCGGCGGATTCTCTGTTGGGATCGGAATCGGTTTCACTGATGCGAGCCTAGCGGATGATTCCGAGAATCTGTGTTTGTTACGGTCGGATTGGGCTTTTTATATCCCGCGAATCGTAATTCAGTTAATTTCGGAATATCTCGGATTGTTCCGCGGGTATTATTTTATCCCCGATTATTATATTAAAAATAATAATACATCAGTTATTGGTGACGATTCGAACTTGCGTGTTCGGGTTTCTTCGGGCGCGCTCGGATTTCTGCCGTGTCACGCGAAGTAGCGCAGATTTCCCGTACGGCCTGTAGGCCGTAATTAATATTGCACAGATACAAAGTTTTATCGGCGCTTTTTGCGCCTTTAAACTGACGATCGGCTTCTGTTCAAAGGATGAAGTTTTGGACGGAACGATGGGGGGTGCATCGTTACAAACTTAACAATAATGGAAATCGTTTTCTGAAAAATATAAAGTTTATCCATCACTTGAATTTACACGCAGGTTCTGTCAATTAAATATTCTAAACTTGATAATAATAGGAATTTCTTTTCTAGATAGTAATAGAAGAATCTTCTACATATTCAGTACTATTTTTGTTACGGCCGTAGCGTTTATATCTACGCACCGTGTATTCTTGATGAGAGACTGGCTCGACTCCTCTCTCTCTCTC